>JAODOF010000018.1:38081340-38091634 GCA_027576175.1 Sciades proops | reverse complement strand
TTAGATGACGTCATTTTTCTGGACAGATAACTAAATCATTCTAGCTAGCGCTTAGCTATCTCAGCCTTAGAATGCATGCGCTCGATTCCACGGTAGCGAGTATGGAGTTGCACACCTAATGTTTAGCTCTTACAGAGAAAGAAACGATGACACAAAAGCAGGAACAGAGAAAATATATATTTGTCTTTTGTTTCACGGATCTATTCGCGAATGTCAAGTACAAATTACATCCCTGCAACTCAAAACTCTCCGAGGTCGATGCAGAGTCACGATGTTTTCCGCACATCGCCATCTTGGTGTGACGCAATTCCAATAGTTATGCTAATTAGTTAAAGTTCCTCGCGTAGGGCCATACTGTTTACCTCAAGAGGTTGGAAAATGATCCCAAAACGGAGAAAAGCGACCCTCAGGGCATCAAAATGATCACATCTTGGTCATATGATATTGTTCTTGTGAGACATAGGTTAATGCCATGCACAATAAAAAAAAAAAAAAAGTAAAAATTTCAGATGACTTTGCAGTCAGCACCTTTAAGCTTTTTCACGGTGCAGTTTGGTCTCCCAGGCTCCACCTGCTAGTTTGAAAGAAGACAAATTGTAGTTTTACGACAAGCTATAACTATTATTTGGTGTTTTACACCAAATGTGATTGTTCATTAACATTGTCGCTCAAGTGAGTACAGGAAAATCCAGGAAGTTATTTATGGAAAGATTTTAGTTGAGATAGACATCGCTTATTTTTAAACTTTGCTATAAAATATGTTACATTGGAAATTTTGGACTAGAAGGTCCAGAATGAGAAGAATCTTCCACATGCTGTTGTTTTGCAGTGTGTTGATTTTGGCGCCCACTACTGGCACTTCCAGTCATTACAGCTCAGAGTTTCTGTAAACCAATCTCTCTGAAATTGCTCCATCTGGGCCGGTCCAGCCTGTATTTCCCCCAGGACTTTCCACTGGGCTCGCTCTGATCTGTGTCATCAAATTCACACACACTGTTTAGAACATCTGGAGTGAATATCTTCTCAAAATCAATCCCCAAACTCACTTTCTAAACGAAAACGCAGAACATGCAGATGTGTTCCAGGTCTTTCCCCCCGAGCAGTGTAAAGGCCACTTAAGCGGCCAAGTACCTGCCTGGCAAACTCTCTCATAACTCAAAGTGCATTCCAGCCCCCTGCTCGCTTTTCCTCTTTCTGTGCCCTTGAGGATGAAAAGGGAGTGCACTTACTTTAGTTACGATAAGAAGCTCAGAGGAAATGTAATTGAATGGAGGATTTGAATAATTAACGGATGCTCTATGGACTGGGCTGAGTGGGTTGGTTTAGCTAAGAAAAAAACAGGGTGTGTTCAAGTTACCTGAAAGGTTTCATAGAAATTGATTCATTTATTTATTTATTTATTTATTGTGCCAGGTTCAAGGGTCATATTGATCAGATCAGATGTTTCAGTCTCGGAGAGATCAAGGAGAACAACAACAACAAAAAAAACCTAACCATATTATTAAAGGAATTCTCCACCCTGAAATACTTTACAGTTATTCCACGAAAACGAGTCGTACGTGAACTGATAGCCGACGAGGCGCGTAGCACCGAGTCGGCTATATGCCGTGTACGACAAGATTGAGTACAATAACTGTTTTATTCTTTCCACATTCACTGGATTTTAAGAAACAGAGCTTTTTTTTTTTGCAAATTCCATTAATAAAAATTTTCTACAAAACGTCTGACAAAATCATTTCCGCTTAGAATGTAAACAAACCGGTGAAATGACGAGCAATTTCTGAAAAATGCGATAATAATAATTCTTGAAAAATAAAAAAAGATGCATTCTTACCATCAAATACTTTTATTCCATATTTTGTTGCTTTTTTATTTATTTTATTTTTATTTTTCGGATTTTATTCTTCTTCTTCTTCTTTAGGGTTTTTTTTGGCAGTTGGCAAACCAACTTAAATGTGCATTACTGCCATCAACTGGGCTGGAGTGTGGAACAGGCGATATTGGGGGGGGAAACAAACAAACAAAAAACCTATATTCTTTTCGCAAGTTCTGTTTCTTTTAAACACTTGATCATTTTTGGGGGGGTTTTGTTTTCGAGTAGAATTTTTATTTCGTCCTCGGTTGGTTCAGCAACACGCGCCGCCATTTTGTTTTTCTCTACTCATGGTATATAAGCTGATAGCATAGTAGTAAAGTAGCCAATCAGAGCGTGCAATTTCTCATACCCAGTGAACGTGGATAGAATAAATATGTTTATAATGAAATATTAGATTCTGGTGCTAATTTGTTGGTCGATGCAGTGCTTTCATTATTTCTGTGAGACGTTTACGATCATCTGCCGTCATCGTCTACATCACAAAAAGAGGGCATTGTTATTGGTAGCGCAGTTATAATGACATTTATTCGGAGAAACATTTCAACAATCTCAAACATTTAGGTAATCGTCAGATTTTGCTGTTGACTACTAAAAACAAAACAGGAAGGCCTTTCAATGAGAAATTCAACAGAGAAGTCGCGGAGACGTTGGTGCAAATATTGGGCGTTGCCGCCATACGGTACCGTTGCGCTCGATGAATTGAAGTATCACTCTTTTTAATTAGAGAGAGATGAAGTTTAAATGCAAAACATCCACTCAGAATGTTATTATAAAATAAATCTAGTATGCCACTGGAGATTGGTTGTTAATTCAGGATTGATTTTTCATTTAAGGTGTGTGTGAGTGTGAAAATAAACAAACCTGTCCCGTTGGTGGAGGGTTCCCCCCGCTCCCCGCTCCCCTCTGGTCATCTTAGCACTTTCCATCGATGACTATGATAACGAACACGACAAGACAGTCCCCAGGCTGCCTCGCAGGTTAGGCTTTATGGGTAAGATCCGCTGCCATGGATTCAAAAGTGGACGCTTGCATGCTCTCAGGCCGCCATGCTCCGCCCCTTCCTCCCTGCAAGCCTTGCATCTTCCTTCCATTTCCTCCTGTGCATGTCCCTGGACTGCTTCTGCCTTCAGATTAATGTACGTGCCTTGCCAGTGGACAACGTAAGACTGTGAAAGTGTATATTTTATTTTTTTTTTTTAACCTGATCACTGACCCCTTGCCTATATTGGGCTCAGATTAAGAAGTGTTAAAATGGAGCAACGGAAGCTGAATGACCAAGCAAACTCTCTAGTGGACCTCGCAAAGGTAAGCGTGACCACAAACCCTGCCTTCCCTACCTGCCACACTCTTCTCCAATGATTCAGTTGATGTCAGATGATCTCTATGAGCTATGAGTTGGTGTTTCCTCTGCATGCTGTAGAGACTTTCTTTTAGGTTTGTAATCAAAGATGTGCGAGTCTACAGGTGTCAAATGAACAGCTCTTTATGTCCGAGTCTTGTTCTTAGTGTCGTAGTGTCTTGTTTCAGGCTTCTTTCTTTCTTGTTTTGTTCAGTCGCGTACCTTTTGATTATTTTGTCTTCGTTGTCCAATGCCATGATGCTAACACAGCTTGGAAGTTTTTGTTTTGTTGTGGTTTTTTTTTTTGCAAAAAGATGTGACACAGCTCACAGAGTAGCAGGCACGCTGCCCGCCTGACTCGGCAGAAATCGTACAGCAAACTGGGAAAGCAGACGCTCAGAGAGCTGATGAATCAGCTCAAACAGGCCCCCCTTCTCTCGCTCTGTCTTTCTCTCTGAGTTTTGACATTCAGTTGACCCCATCGGTCACGTCCCAGTTAGCCGTGTCCAGCTTGTATGCTGTGTGAGTCATTAGCTAATGTTACCCCGTCATCTCCTTTCTCGTGCCACGCGTCCTGGAGAAATGTAAGAGTGTGACATTGAGCAAGTGAGGCAGCGAGGCAGAGCTCAGACTCATTCACGCCATCTTTTTCTTGCTGCCATGATTGCCTCTCTCCATCAGAGGGCAACGTAGCATTAATCCTGACGGCAGATGCTGCCACCAGCAGAACCCTTGTATAATGAAGCTTAAAATAACTCTGGCAGCTGCGCAACTTCAGACTCCTTTAGTCAGCTTTCTGCAATAAAGGCCTCTCTGATGAGCCCAGAATCCTCCTTCTCCTCTTCCTCCTCCTCCTCCTCCTCGTGTAATCCGAGCGGTTTAATTTGGTTCTTCAAGCCAAAATTTGCTATGAATGCAAATAAATGGATAATGAATAAGGTAAGTAACAAAACCCTGTGATGGTCCTTTGCCTTCTCAGGCAGCAGTTATGCTGTCATGATTGATGGCCGTGATGCGAAAACCCTCAGGGAAGCTTCTAACTGAGCACTGTCTCCATCTTTCGACAAATGAGAGAAGGATGTGGCGGATGTTGCACGGTGGTTGCGCTAGTGATTCAGAGCCCAGCTGCTGCGAGTTCTGCAGCAAAACCTGCATCCTGTTTGGATTCTGAAATGATTTCAGAGCCTCGAGAGAAAGATCTATCCACAGATCCAGGTTCGTCACGTCTCTGTGATTATGTGATTGGTGAGAAGTAATCGCCTGATCAGACTCCACTGCAGTGTGAAGTGATAGAACGAGCAGGCAGGTTGTGCAGCAGAGTGTTGCTTTTCTCGCTGAAACCCCATTAACACTGCAGAAAAGTGGGCTGAAAATTGTCCTGATGTTGCCGTATATGACTGGCCTCACTCGGGTCAATGGTTAAATCCAACCAGCCACAATTATCACAGGTGTGATAATACGGCATCGACACCATAATGTAGCTCACGTTTTGATTACGCGAAATAGTACTGAAAGAACGCGGCTAATTAAGGGCGAAAGGATGGCCAATATCAGGTGAAAATATATTTTCAGACTAGAATAGCGGAAAAGAAAACGTTCAGTTCCACCTGAGAGACGGAGAGTTCAAATCCCAATGATCCGTGATCAGGAGCCAGGAGAGTAAAATTCGCCATGGGTGATGTAGTTCGTCCTTCAGGGTCGAAGATGACCATGACTTCGATTTGGTGGGTGGCAGTTGTGGGTCGACTGATGAGGCCACACCCAGCGGGCTGCCAAATTCTGCTGCTCCTTCGTTCCAGCAGAGAGCGACCCTATGCCCTGGGACGCCTGCGTGCAGGTTCATGACTACAACTTCTAGTGTTTCCGCACCTGTTGCTGCTTCGCCACTTGCCCATCGACGCAGGACTTGAATTTGAATTTGAAGTCACGACTTGGATTAGAGTGAAGGAGAGTTGCGCAGCCGTCAGCCTCACTCTCTCATCCCAACCTAACTGGGTCCAGGGGCAAGACAGAATCAAGACAACTGGAGCGAGGTCGGGATGCAGTAGATGGCCAGCAGTGTTCTACGTGTTGCACTATGCCCTGATCGCGCTCCACAAATGCTTTGCTGGGCCTTCCTTCCTGCCCGTTGACCCACCAATGGGTGGTCTCCTTCGCGCAGTCTGCCGAGTCCAGTCTTCGGTCGTAACCCTGACCAGGGGGAGCGAGGGGTTGCTAGTTCTTGCTCAAGGCACCACCCCAGGCTAGTGGAGGGAAGGAGATGCCTTACTACTCCATTGCATGGCTCTCTGGGTATACTCTCACAAATCGTCACTCTCTGTGAGGTCATGTATGCAGAAGAGGGCAGATAGCTCTTTCCTCCAAGCGATGTAGCATGACCCACAGTTCGAAAAGATGTATTTAGCTGGCTTCACATGTCATGTTTACGGATTTGAAGCTTGGAATTGTCTTGTTTTGTTGGCAGGTTATTTTGCTTCTTTCTCGAAATCCAAATGCATCTAGATGGTGCATGGATGGAATTGAAAAAAAGTCAGGAAGAAATATTACAAATGATAATTCCAAAAAGGAGGCAGAGTTTTACAAGAGGGTTGGCGCTTACCTTTAATCAGAGAGCTGGCGTCTCCCTCAAATCGTGAAAAGGAAGGAATAAGGTTCGAATTCTTGTGTAATTTCGCGTCACAATAATAATGACCAACATCCGTGTTTCTTATGCTTCTTCACATTTTTTAAATCAAGATAATAATTCCCAAATGTACGTTATTGTCAGAATTATCACATAAACACACATCAATAAAATGCGGCATTTATTGAACATCAGTACGTCTTTGTAGATTATGGTTTAATAGTTCAAAGCATTTAATTGATTTAATAACAAAATGTATTTAATAAATAAATCCATATTTTTGATTTAATAAATTTCACAGCATGTAGAAAGCTGATGCATCTGTATGAAGTTTATACTTCACTTATGCATGTAAGTGAAAGAAAAAAAAAAACACTTCTGGTGTGAATTGTTCTTAAGTTTGTGATTGGCTAATGAAATGTATCTTAAACTCCGCCCCGATTATGACATGCACAGGTATGGATATATCCAAACAAGTTCATTCAGGGGTTTGATTTCAACGCAAGATGAGATTTGTGAATTAGCAGTAAGCCATCAGAAATGGTCTTCTTTTCTGCTGTATGAGTCTAATCATGAAGCTATCATCATCATCATAAAAAAAGATGCTTTAAACAATCACGAACTGCTAACTGACTCGTGCTTTTCTCTCCTCTTCCTGCTCTCCTCGTGGCCTCAGACTCAGAACATCATGTACGACCTGATCTCAGACCTGAACGAACGCGGCGAGGACACGGAGAAGCGCATTGCCGTGCTTGAGACCAAGCTGGAGACATTACTGAGTAACCTACAGGCTCTTCCAGGCCTCATCAGCCAGCTGATCAGCCAGCAGCAGCGTGACTTCCTGGAGGTGCAGCTGCAGCCATACGAGCGCTCGCAGTCTGTATCTCGAGGGCGCTCTTCCTCCACGGCGCCCCCTACATCATCAGAGAGCAGCTAGAGCCCGTCGGAGCACAGAGACCCTTTGCCATCATATGGCCGACGTGCATCTTACTGTAAAGCCTTACGGTGTCTCAATAACGTGTCATCCGCATCCTGATGACGGGGCGACGCAGCTGAAATGGCGTACAGCTTTTAATTTGTACCTCAAAGTTCTCTTTTCTCTGCTGGCAGGTTCTCAGAGAAATCTTTCCTCAGTATAAAAGGCGGGGCTATCCGGAAAACCCCCTCCTCACACACTCGTCAGGAGAGCAGTGTCACACAACCTCCATGGCGCAAAATAATACTGCGCCAGAATAGTGCTTCCCAATGGACGTCCTGCTCTTCCTGTCTGGACCAGACTGTATGAGAATGAGTAATTCCTCAAACCAGCAGGTGTTAGACTTTTTTTTTTTTTTTCAGCCAGCAGTCGGTAGAGGACTGACCCCACTGACCCCGCCCCCACACCCTATCCAGAGCTAACGTATAGATTTACACACCGGTGGAGAAATATATCTATTTTAGGTTAGAAAAAGCATCAGATATTATGCTCTTCTTCTTCTGAACACGCCCCGTCCAAGCTCTTCTCTCCACGGGGCCAAACGATATCACAAAACGATTTGTATTTATTTTTATTTCCAAACGAATGCATCTAAAGCTATACTTGCACTTCTTATGCACTTCAATGCTGACTTACTATGATACGAATTTATGTTGCTCTTTAGAACACAAATAAAAACACATTTAGTAATTAGATTATGGCCAGAATGTATGACAGCATAGTCTAAAAGCAGGATACGATAGCAACTAAATGCCCCCCCCCTTATATTTAAACGGGACCTCAACCTGAAACTGTGCTTATTTCCTAGATATTAGACTGCTGCTATTACTGCTGCATCATCCTCAAACTCTCAAGGTGTTCGTAAAGGGATAATTTGGTGACCGATCTCATTTACTCGACTTAATTCTCTACTTAATTGGTGTCTGATGTTTACTTCTTTCAGTTTTGCACCGTAGCTCATGTGTAATATCAGTTAGACTCTGTAGCTATAAACCTCAAGCTGCATCTGAGCACTGTAACTCCGCTGTATGGAGTCGGCCATCTTGCACAGCCAGAATTTCCTTCCTTCGGTGCAGTTTGGTACCGTTCCACCCCACAGACCCAAAGTCTGAAGGTGGGTTTCTAGAAGAACGCAGAATCATGATATGGTTCTTAAATCTCAGAACATGGAACATCTCTTAAATGTTATTAACTTGTTTAGGAGGATGGTTGACATGGTGGTGCAGCATGTAGCATTGCTGCCTCACAGCTCCAAGGAACTCAGGCTATGGTTTCGTACAGGGACGGATCCAGACCGATGCAACGAATGCACGTGCATCGGTCAGAAATATATGTGCACCACTTAGCATCGGTCACAGGCTACATAGGATATAGACATGCTCAACCAACAGACCAGTTGTTCAGGATCCGACCACCTGTGGTAAGCGGTGATGCTTACCTGACCTAATTACCTATATTCTCGCAATGCTTTGTATAGCATGACCTGAGACAAAGAATCTAGGTCAAATCAATAAAATGCTCCAGAAAGAAGTCGAAATTCGCCACGAATAATAGGCCAAGCCACAGTCGTAGCAGGCCGAGCCTGGGCTGTTTCAAAAGGTCTCGGGGAGAGGGAGGTGTTTGTAAAGTTTGGCGGGGCTAAGACTTTCGGTGGCCGAGTTATGAATTTTTAAATCCTGGCATGCGCGCGCGGCTGGAGCCAGGGCTCATTTTAAAGTTTTCGGCGAGCCGCGCTCACATGAGGCTTCGGGATGCGAATAGCGATCCGATCCACAGTTGCAGTAGGCCATGGCTGTCCTCTTCAGAAAGGGCTCGGTGTGCCCTGTGAAAATCCATAGCGATCTGGTAAAATTAGTGAAAATATTTCTGCAAATGTGCATCTGTCAGATTCTTGGGCTGGATCCATCCCTGGGACTTGTGGGTTGAGCAGAAGCTTCAATTAAACCCTGAGACTATGAGTAAATTGTAGTTCACAGTCAAAAATGTATAGCCCCCGAGTTGTGTTCTGCAAGCAGGCCAGTGCTATAGTAACACAAAAGAAAAAGTTTATTACTGTGCAAACGACTTTGGCCCAAATACTAGTGATAATCAGAATATGCTATCCAAGAGGTGTTGCCATGGATTTCCCCTTCACAAAGAAAGCCATTTACTCATGTTTTGTTTTGTCTTTGTGGTTGGCTTATCACTCTGTCCCATACACCTGTCCTGCATTAGCTCACTGATTAGTTTCTCAATCCTTGGTTCGTTGAAAAGACTGGTTCAATATTGTGCCTTAGCTTTGGTTCCGAGTTCTGCTTATCTTCAAGGTTTTGACTCTTGCTCACTATTCCGGTTCTGAATGTTGATTATCCAAGTTTGTTGCTAACTGCCTGTGTAGTGACAACTGCTCTGGACTAGGACTATGATTTTCATCGATCCATTATCTGTAACCGCTTATCCTGTGCAGGGTCGTGGGCAAGCTGGAGCCTATCCCAGCTGACTATGGACAAGAGGCGGGGTACACCCTGGACAAGTCACCAGATCATCACAGGGCTGACACATAGAGACAAACTAGGTGTGAATTCATACTCACATTCATACCTACGGTCAATTTAGAGCCACTAATTAACCTAACCTGCATGTTTTTGGACAATGGGGGAAACCGGAGCACCCAGAGGAAACCCACACAGACACGGGGAGAACATTCAAACTCCACACAGAAAGGCCCCGTCAGCCACTGGGCTCAAATCCAGAACCTTCTTGCTGTGAGGCGACAGTGCTAACCACTACACCACTGTGCCACCCAACATGAATCCACTAAACAGAAAATAAATTACCGGTAACTCTTACAGAAAGAGTTTGTTAACTGTTTCCTTTCAGGTACTGTTACTTTGTCAGGACTGACATTCATACTGACGGCAGTATGAATGGTGCATTTCTAAACTCTCTCTGTGGGCGGAGCTGTGCATGATATCAAATTATACATCAATCTGAAAAATCTTATATACAATAGTTTGTAGCCTCGTCATCAAGAGTTGACATGATCAGAATTATCATAGTGTTTCAGTCTCTCCACTGGATTCAAGGTAACTAAAAACTCTGAAAGCAGCTTACAGATGATTACTGTAATATACAAAAATACGAATTAAATAAGCAGATGCATATGTGTTACAATAACATTTGATTTATTGTTTATTCACAGGAGTTGCAGGAGTGAATGATGTCTCTCAGCCCAACATAATCTCAGCTAAAATGGGTGAATCAGCCACAATGAACTGCTCACATACCAAGGGGTCAGATTATTATCTGATGTACTGGTTCC
Source organism: Sciades proops (assembly GCA_027576175.1). NCBI lineage: Eukaryota > Metazoa > Chordata > Actinopteri > Siluriformes > Ariidae > Sciades > Sciades proops. The sequence continues at coordinate 38,081,519 of JAODOF010000018.1, read as the reverse complement.
GTCAGTATCATGGAGAGAGCATGGAGCTTATAGTGCTCACGAACACCTTCAGCAATCCGGACTTTGGAAAATTCAACCAAAGTAAATTTTCAGTCATTAAAGCAGTTCCTGAGGAAGGATTCTTCACAGTGAAAGATGTGGATTATAATGACAGTGCTGTGTATTTCTGTGCTGTGAGA
>JAODOF010000018.1:38050728-38063934 GCA_027576175.1 Sciades proops | reverse complement strand
CACTGAACTTTACAACAGCTGCATGTATGTGAAATGGAAACAAATCGACTAAGGCAGGAAAAACTATTTTGGATAAAATTGTTATTGCCCTTCTTTACAAGTAAAAGTAAAAAGTAACCAATGACCAAACTTCAACTCAACGTGTGTTCTTCGTTTTATGTTGCAATTCACAACTATTCTATGGTTTTCTTTAAAAAAAAAAAAAAGTCGTACTCGCAAAATAGGGGGCAAGTGATAATATTGGGGGGCAAGTGGATTTAAAAATTAATGTAGAGCCCTGGAAGGTAATCAGTTCCTCGATTACGAGCGCCTTTTGTTTTTTGGACAGGGCTAGTGTCGGGCTGCACTGTGCCAGAAAAATGTGATATTGGACTGCATAATATCTTCTTTTAGGCTTCACCATCTTCCACATGTGGATGATATTATCATTACAGGGCTTTTCAGATGTGTAATAATAGAACAGTTAGTATTGCCTATACCGTTCAGTTGAGCGGAAATCAATATTTCGGTCTTTGTGAGAGTTGTGGTGTTGATGCTGTATGGTTTGGAGCAGTGGATCAATAGAACGTTTCACCCCTTACTGCTTCACTGTGTCAGCAACACGGACTGTTGGGAAGCAATTACGAGGGTCAGAGGTGAAGTGATTAGCAGTAATTATGGGTAGCAGGGTTGCCAATTGTCTACAGCAGCTTTGACGAGGTCACCGCTGCTGTGTTTGACTCACAGCACGAAAGGTTGAGCGTCTACTTTCTTCCCCCTTTTCTAATGTTTCCAGATTGTTCTAAAAATGCAAAACAGCTGAAACTTTGTGAAACTTGGCCATTCCAACTGGGATGCCAGTGAGTATCCATAGTTCTTTTGTGTGTAAAATCCTCTTTAGAGATCCTGACTAAACTCTGTCTGATGCTATCAGTAATTCACCGAGGCAGCCAGGCATGCATACAGTCATTTCCATTTCATGGCTCTTTTCACTTTTGCCTGAAGAAGCGGGGATGAACCGAGATGAGTTTTGAAGCCTTTCAACTGATGAGTGCCCATTCAGCACCTTTTAGACGTGTGAAGCTGGCTTTTTTTTTCCCCCTTTTTTTCTAATACTGGTTCACATTGTCATTTGGAAAGTAAGGTAAACCTCATCGGGTTGGAATGCACTGGGTCCAGTATACGCACTGGCAATTTGAACTGGAATCGGCCAAATCGAGAATAGAATCAGTAATGGTTATGAAGAGGTCGTGAAATTCCTGGACTAGAGTGAGATAAACAGATCTCAGAGATGAACATGCATCTCTTTGTAAGCTTGTAAATCCAGGATTACAAGGCATCTTGTGTAGCTGCCACATTACCACCACGGATATACTGTACGAATCCTAACTGGGTATGAAGTAACTGGGCGCTACGCATTTACGCTTGATTTTATGGCGAACGTTTGTAGAACATGCACTTAACTAGGGAAAACTTATTGCCCAGTTGGTATCTTGGTACTTTTAACACCATAAATTCCCTGTTGTTGGTATTAATTGGTGAATGTTGTATTGCTGCTCGAAAAACTATTCACAAAAGGTAGCTTATCGGACATGGACTTTGTGTAATGTGCACTATATTTGTAAACCAAACAGCATTTGTTTACCGCGAGTCGGCCTAGTGGTTAGCGTGTCCACCACTCGATCGGGAGATCGCAAGTTCTACTCACAGTCGGGTCATACCAAAGACCATCACAAAAACGGTGCCTATTGCCGTCTGGCAAGGCACGCTGCAATACAGATGCGAGTGGGGAGTCAAACTCTCGCGGTTACCAGAGGACCCGCCCCCCCACTGTAACCCTAGCTATGTGAGAGGCTGAGGGCTACGGAAACGGAGATCGGCGCCACATGGCGTGGGAAGGACTGGTACCAAACTTAAGCTTGGGGTTCTATGCCGTGTATTTTCAGGTCTGTCACACATCGACTGAATGTATTTACGAAACACGCAGGGTGAATTTTGATGCCGTTTCAAGAAGCAAAATGCTGTTTCAAAATGGCAGTTTACCAGGATGCTGTCTGAAATCCTTGGGGAGAAACACTGCTCTTTACTTACTCGTTTCAGGGGTCATCGTTTGTTGAAGTCAACATTTATAATAAGTGTCCTATTCCTTCGATCGCTTGCGTTCTGATATAAGCGAGAGCGGGGGATACATAAGTGAGCAGTAGCTCACAGTTGATCTTGTTAGAAAAGATTTACATCTGATTGCATAAATTGGATGCAGCACTGGCACTGTGTCTGTACATGGGGTAAATAATATCCAGGACTGGGGTAATTCAGAACCACTGCAGTTAAAACCTGTTGATTCAAGTCACCATTAGATTTCTGTCAGCGATTAAAGATTATCTTCTTGTTTTTAACTCCTCAGCTACACCAAGCCGAAGGGTCAGCTCCCTGACTACACAGCTCCTGTGGTCCTTCCTGATGAGCGAACAGCTGTTGAGGACTTCTGTCTCAAAATCCATAAAAACCTCATCAAGGAGTTTAAATAGTAAGTATCACCCATATTTGTACTGCAAAGGGAAACTTCTTGAGCAAAAACAACTGCAGTATAAAGCTTTAATCCTATATTAAGGTCTGGAGCACATGGACAACGTGACCTCATGGAGTTAAACAGAAACCAGCAGAGACGTAACGTACTGGTGTACTGGAGACACGCACTCGAGACGTGTCTCCGTCACTTTTTATTCAGCTCAGTTTGAAGGTTTATTCTGTCTTCAAAAGATTTTCAGCAATATACAGACAAGTGACAAAGACCTTAATTGATCACTTTAATAAAGAAATATCCCAAATGCTTAAAAGCATAGCCTTTGCTGTGGAAGGTCCCCTGTGGCATGTGTGTGAGATGAAGGATGCAGGAAAAGCCATTATCGGGTCTTGGATCAGAGCTTTATGAATAACTTGTATAAACTTTCCTTTCTGCAAGCTGGTAGAGTTCCAGCAGTAGTGCAGCACCTCCCTGATGTAATGTACGAGTGTAACACTGATCATAAATCACAGCTTTAATGGAACGTAGCCTGACTTTTTTTTTTTTTTTTCTCTCTCTTCTCTCCTCTCCCCCAAATCCTTCTCTCCAGTGCGCTGGTGTGGGGCTCCTCCGTGAAACACAACCCTCAGAAAGTGGGCAAAGACCACGTGCTGGAGGACGAGGACGTCATTCAGCTGGTCAAGAAGTAAAATCAGACTCAAACACTTTGCATGACCGAGCTGCTCTTTACAGCGAGACGGTTTTCAAAAGACCAGAGACGGCGTCCGTGACATCGACGTCGTCAGGTGGCTTTTCATTCTTTCCTTTGGACGTCATCAGGTTATATATGAACGTTAATGTTGCATTTAGCCTTCCCAGCGCATGTGCTGAAGCCACACGTGAGTTGAATGCTGTTAAAAAGGAAAACGGATTGTATCTATATGTTTAAATAAAAGAATTCAAACTCCTGAAATGATGCTTTTCATGGCTGTAATTCAAAACTGTGAAATTATGACCTGTTATTGATGGGGGGGAGATTTCCTTGATGCCCCACAACTGCAGGGTGACGGTCTCTGGTTACTGTTTGTGTGGTGTTTCACATGGGTTTCCTCAGGGTTCTCTGGTTTCTTCCCACCTCCTAAAAACATGTCAGTAGAGGGCTGGTAGGTGGATTGGCTAAAATAAACTGTTCCTAAGTGTGCACGTGCGCATGGTGCCTTGTGATGGACTGGAGCCCCATCCAGGGTGTATTCCCACCTCCTGCTCGGTGTTCCTGAGATAGACTCTGGATCCTCCACCACCCTCAGCAGGATAAAGTGCTTACTGAAGATGAAATGAATGAAGCAAAGATAAAATTTCTGCTGAGGTTTTTCATGTTTTGACCTAAATCCAGTAAAGAAGAGTATTTAAAAGTAAGAAAAATAATTTCTTATTCCAACATGTGAATTATGAGATTGTCAGAAGTTGAAAGTGATAACGATGTGCATCTCTGTCTAACTTATTTCAAATGCAATTAGATGCTAGAATAATGTAATTTAAAGCTGTTCGAAGTACTACAGTGTGGAGAATTTATTTTTAAATTAAGTGAAAAAAAAACTTTGAGAACAGAGACACAGAGGTCACGCCTTCTCCACTTGGACAGCCATACACAGGCCATACCTCCTTCACTGACACTGCATTGCACAGAAGCCACACCTCCTCCGCTGGGACCGACCAGAGGCCACACCTCCAGTCGGCTAGACAGGCTTCATTGAGACTGACACTCAGAGGCCATGCCTGCCCATGCACAGAGGCCACACCTCCTTCACTGGGACTGACCAGAGGCCACACCTCCATTCAGACAGACAGGCTTCAGTGAGATTCAGTGAGACTGAGGAGAGACTGACATGCAGAGGCCACGCCTCCCCATGCATAGAGGCCATGCCTCCTCCTTTGGGACTGACTAGAGGCCACACCTCCTTCATGCTAGTAATTAAAATTTTAATCAAAAGGATTAGGATTTAATCAACAAGTTTAAGCTTTCTGTCTTAATTGAATCGTTATTTTGTAATATGCCTGCAAACTGTCTGTCTATCCATCCATTCATTATTCTTCACTTCATCCCCAATGCCACCAGACTAGAGCCATGATTATTTAAATACTTCCTTTACATTCAGTCCCAAGTTATTATATGTTGTATTTCATTGCTAAGCTTTAGTCTACAATGTCACTTTACAATTTGCCTGACCAAGACTCGTTGAACGAGAGGATTGATGCACTGACAAATCTAAAAAAAAAAAAAAAAATCAACTTCTTGTACAAGAAGGTTATCAGCAGTGACTGGATGAAGGACTCTGTGCATGCCAATGACTTATTTTGTCATCAAACAGTTTTCACCTGGTCCTCACTGTTCTCCATCTAATAAATACTGAAATCGAGGCAGGGATTTGAGTCTTGTTCATTTAAACACTTGAGATTTCAGATCAGATGCTCTCAGCAGTTTTCCTGATGCAGTGAAGGTATGGCTTAAAGAGCGTCTCCTTCTCCTCCCACTCGACCTCCTCCTGCATCCTGCAATAAGTCACTCTGGGTAACCAGATCACTTAGTGAATGAAACGCAGAGCAAACGATCGACAGCAGCACAAAGGCACAGATGTGCTTCATTATCCACTCTCTGCACAGAGATGAATGATACTGAGGCGTTCCTCATGCAGCTGCCTCATGAGTTCATCAGCTAAAAAGCATTTTTGGGTTTTTTTCTGTCAGAAAATCTGCTTTGTTTGTAATATTTTACTTTGTAATAGAATGAAACTCGGGCTGTTTCATTCAAAATGGTCTTTTTGTTTTCACTGTCATTTCTATACAGCATTATTGCATCTGTGCTTCACTGTTTTATGGTCGACGTTCAAAGCATTTCCATAAAGATTTAGATATAGACAGAAAGCTCAGGCTGCTGACTGACACCCAGACGTGCTGTATGATGCAAATCTGATGCACGTCTTCAAAAACATGGTAAGAACACCATTAATGTCACACACACGCAGTAAGGTTACGGAGTTTGACCTAAATGTAACACAAAGGGAGACAGAAGGATAAAGATCGATATCGTGGGATAGAGATGGATGCACAGATATAGGAATACAGGGATAGAATTGGATGCATAGAGATATAGAGGGAAAGGGATGAATACAGAGATGTACAAAAATATTTTTTTTACAGCATTGTACACAGCTGGAGCACAATACACAGTGGGTGGACATATGGATAGATTAACTTTTGCAGTAGAGTGTATGGATGGAGTTTGAAGGATAGATCGATAGATAGATAGATCTATTTTTGATAGATTTTTGAATCAGAGTATATGAATAGATAGATAGATAGATAGATAGATTTTTGCAGCATAGTGTATGGATGGAGTCAAAGATAGATATAGATTTTTGCAGCAGTGTGTGTGGATATAGATAGATAGATTTTTGAAGCAGTGTGTGTGGATGGAGAGATTTTTGCAGCAGAGTATGGATGGAGTCAGAAAGATAGATAGAGATTTTTGCAGCAGTGTGTGTGGATATAGATAGATAGATAGATAGATTTTTGAAGCAGAGTGTATGGATGGAGTCAGAAAGATAGATATACTGTAGATTTTTGCAGCAGTGTGTGTGGAGATAGATAGATAGATAGATTTTTGCAGCAGAGTATATGAATGTAGATAGATAGATTTTTGCAGCAGTGTATGGAGACAGATAGATAGATAGATAGATAGATAGATAGATAGATGGATTTTTGCAGCAGTGTATGGAGACAGACAGACAGATAGATAGATAGATAGATAGATAGATAGATAGATTTTTGCAGCAGAGTATATGGATGAGATAGATAGATTTTTGCAGCAGAGTATATGAATGTAGATAGATAGATAGATAGATAGATAGATAGATTGCAGCAGTGTATGGAGATAGATAGATAGATAGATAGATAGATATTTGCAGCAGAGTGTATAGATGGAGATTGAGGTTCAATCAGAGATGGATGGATGGATGGATGGATAGTTAGTCCATCAGTTGTACAGTGATCTTTGTTAGTAGTCTATATTTAGTATTCTGAAACATTCTGATGGAAATGATGCTGTATTACACTGCAATTTTTTAAAAATTGCTGCTTCACTCATTACTGTAGAACACTGCAGTTACTCTCTGGATTCTTCCAGATGGACAGACAGATGAGTGAACAGACGTGCAAGTTTGCATTTTGGTATCAGAGTTTCCCAGAAATGATGCACATGAGCTCATGATGATGTCTGCATGACAATGCTTTCGGCAAACCATCTCGGGAATTCAAAAGATCTGTTCTTGGTATTCATGATTTTTGGAAAATGTTTTACATCACTCCTAGAATTCACTAAACACATGTAAAATAGAGCATTGCCATAATCCTTTTCATTTGGATGACTTTAAGTATTGAAACACTTCCTGAGGCTGAGACAGTACCAATACAGAGCCAATCATTCATGCTGCTGTGGAACACTGAGGAGCGCTATGCTGATGCTAAGTTGAACATCTTCAGCAAAAAAATGGTAAGAATATCATCAGTGTCCTATTCATCCACTAGGATTAGTGAGTTCATTTGGAATGAAATGGAGGCAGAAAGTCACTGGATGTATGGATAGTGTATATAGTGTGTCTATGGGAGACTCATTCCGATAGCAAATGCTGCACTCCTCCATCTCCACCCTCTCTCCCCCATCTGCTGCACTTTCTCCTGTAAATTATAGCGGCACTTTAGCTAATGAAAGAGTTGAAGTCCAGGCACTAATAAAATCCATTAAGCGAATAAAGCACTTCCCCCTCTAACAAAATTAAGAAATCTGCCCCTCCCCTCATCAAAAAAAAAAAAAACAGGGAGGACTCTATATTAATATTTATGAAATGCGGAATGGACCCCTTTACCCCTTCATTCCCCCCCTCCCCCTTTAGGGGGCCCACACTTTGCTCCACCCTGTTTAGCATCCTTTCAGGCGTTCACCTATCCCTGAAGATTTTGAGTGACCACGCCTTTAGGATGTAGGAGGGGCAGATGATGGAGGAGAGATGCCTAGGAGAGACCGACTTCAGTTGGGGTTGGCGGTCCAAGCGGGACAACCAGCTCAGAACAGCATCTCCACTTTGTTCTTCATACTAAGAACTGAGCTGAGAACCATACTCATATTGGGTGACCTGCTGGACAATGATGAAAGATCTGAAAGAAAGGTATGAATTCAAAAGGTCATGACCATCAATGAACATCTAACTGGTTTTGCTTTTCTTTTCACAGAGCCGTTTTCAAAAGACGCTGGTTCCTGAAAGTTCTGTTTAGTAGAAGCAAATGTGATTGGATTAGGGAGTTTAGAGGATAAAGAAGACTATTAGAGTATGGTAGAGAAGATCTTCTTGTTTCAAGAAATGGGTAAGATCAAGTACTTAAAGGATGGGACACTTGAAAAAGGTCAAAACCCATTCTTGAAAGGTCTAGACTCATCCTCAAAACCACGGTAAGGATGGAAACCCACCATTCCATCATTGGTCTCATTTCTACTTTGATCCACTTTTCCACCTCATTGAGAGAGCCTCCTTTCTCCCACCCATCTCTCAAACCATCATCCCCATCAATACATATGTCCTCTTCCTTTTCATCATGCTAAGTGGTCCGGTTGCCAGACTTTTAGAGTTGATTAGCACTCCCATCTCTCCCATTCTGACTAAAGCATCTCCAGGGAATTGACAAGTATGAGAATAACGAGATTAGCCCCTAGATGGATGGCCAGACTAGAGTCCAGCCTGGTTTCCTTGCTCAATAGGCACTTTGTGTCCAAAAGTACCATCCTTTTAGGGTGATGATCTCTGTGTGACGGCACCCAAAATTGCAGTCTTTTGATAAAATGCTGTGTTTTTTAAATTCCTGGCCAAAGGACCTGCATTTGGTCCTTCCAAATTACGTCGCAATGGACTATTTCCCATCCATCTTTGCCCTTGAATGCTTCCAAGTAAAACTACCAGACCTTTAGAGTCTCTCTTTTTTATTAAGGTTCTCTTAACAAGACCACCATCAGTCTGGCAAACTCTATTTCTATTGATTTTTTTTAAAAGGAAGAACAACTAGACTAATTCACTGGTACGATTCTGATTTGATTACCAAAACCACTAGGGTCTTTTTAGATTGTTTAACTGATATTTTATAACATTTTTAAAAATGAGCTGATTCACGAGTCATGATGATAAAGGAGGTGCAAGATTTTGGGAGCAGGCGGGGTTTGACGCAGTTTTGGCGCAGAAAGGGCGGTGCCCATGTCTTGCCGCAGTGAGATTGTGACCTATGACTAATTTTTTTTGCAGATATCCTGAGACGCACAGTTTCTTGGACACTTCCCCCTTGGCTCCACCAAAGGAGACAGAGCTGCACAGGTCCACCACCTGTCAAGACCTCTCCGCAACTCAGCTACCACAATATTCGGTCCAACTCCTCTGTTAGGAAACGAACAGCAAAACTTGAAGGGAATGGACACGCTGTTTAAACCGGAGATGTTCCTTGAGGAACTCCGATCCTTTCACTTTTTTCTTCTTATATTAATTTCGTGAATGTTCCATGGATATACCTTCCATCTGCCATTCATGCACCGGATTCATTCAGCCATCCTCATCTGCATGAAACCATACTTTATTGGTATTGATGGAGATACGATATGATGTTCTGTTTGGACCGGTCCACAGGGTGAAGACTTGCCCAGGACGCCATTGTGCTTGATCTAACCATGCAGTTCCTCTCAGGTCCATGGTTGTGCCAAGCACTTTGGAGACTTGTGAGCGTGCTCGTCTTGTTTCATCCCGCTTCACCTTCTCGGTATATGAAATTATGAAAGCTTGACCTTTTTTGTGTTCAATTCATTATGTTAGAAAAGACATTCATGAGCATTTCAAGAAATAAAGAAATCTTTATTGTTGTGGTTTTTAATCAGATCAGAACAAAACCAATGGCACAAGTTAAAAGTGTAAAAATATGATTAAAAATCTTTCATCACTGATATTAAATGCTGCACCATTGTAGAGGTAAGCATTACAGTATTATTGGTGATCTTGGCAAAGCACGGGTGCGTCAGGAATCCTTATTATTCCAAAAAAGTTGATTAAACCAAGAACATTATCTACAATATACGGGGACACAGCAACACTGTGTCGTATCAAATTATTGTATGTGGATATCAGTTGCAATATGGCTTCATTCTCGAAGCACCATTAATAAGTCCATGATTTAAGAACATAAAATGTGACAATTGGTTCTAATCCCTTTTTTCAACCTGTGCACCAAACATCATACGCAGTTCCGCATGAATCAGCAGCGTATCAAATGAGTGTCTGCTGATATAAAGCTGCCTTTACGTGACATGACGAACGATCTACTTTATGAAAAGAAAATAAAACCACCCTGACATGACTGTGACGAATGAAAGTCAGCAGGTTCACGAGAGATGAAGCTTTAAGTCTCAGACTGCTATAAATGGCGGCGGTCACCATGTAGCTCATAAGCTTGGCTCGAACATCTCTCTCTGTAACCTTTATCACTAATATGTTGTAGTTCCCACCCAAAATAAGTGCCATTATTATCCTGCTTGGCACAGCTTGCACTTTTGCTCATGAACAAACCTGCACATAAAATGAAGCGTATAATTTTGGACATGGTTTCTGTCTTTCGGATATTAATTCTTTTTTTTAAGCAGGAGATACTTTACTGTAGCTTGTACCCTCGCTCCAAGTCTCTCTCTCTCTCTCTCTCTCTCTCTCTCTCAATTTATTTTAGGTTACAACCATGTCATTAGACGAGCCAAAATTAGCACCAACCATTTGCTAAAAGAGTACGAGATGGTACATAGATAGATATACACTCATAGATAAACACACACACACAGGTGAAATCCTGCTTTCACATCCATCGAGTGGCCCAAGCAATTTAATCATAATGTTCTCAACCAAATCTGTGGTTTATAAAGAGTTTTATCAAGCTGTTACTGATTTTCAGCCGGTATCATTCAATATTATTAATTCTGAAGGGAAATTGTGGCATGCCATTTTGAATCATAGACAAAATCCATTTTAATGGGCGAGTATAAAGGATGTAAGAGCTGATGCAAGAACAGCACACACTGAGGCAACATCATAATAGAATAATAACTATAGTCACAATGTAAATGTGGATTGACCCAATTTAGCAGCAGTTAGACTAGCATTTTTGAGCTAGCGTGATAGTCAAGGTCATCATTTCTTAAACAGAGACAGGTTTCCAGTCAATGATAGAATCTATATCTGGAATATGTGCATATGGAACCACTGGGATGACAGTGGCACATCTGTCTGGTTTATATCTTACATGTAAGTATGGCGTAGTATAATCCTTTATACTGTATATGTTTATATAAATCATATATATATATTTAATACAATTTTTAAAATGAAAAATTATACTATCAGTAACAATTTGAATAAAAAGTAAAAACTATTCACACGAGTTTCAGTATTTCTTAATATTTTCCACATCCGTCTTTTGCCTTCATGACACTCAAACCGGCGTGGACTTCACAAATTTTGTGTAAAAGCTGGTCCATGTTAGATCAAATCTCTGAGTGTATCCTCTGAACACATGAGCTTCAATGGAAGAGATAAGAATCGAGGAAAATTTGATCTTCTGTACAAAGACGTCAAGATGCTCAATAGTGGTCTAGAAATATTGAATAGGCAAGATATTAAACATTTCCTTTTGTGATATTAAATCTTTCAAAATGAAGAAAAAATATTTCTAGTTTTAAAAGAAAAAAAAAATCAGATTTACAGGATAAGATTTATGCTGATGACACAGTCCATGTGAAAACCAAAGCACAAGCAGCTGCCAAACTTAGTGCAGCAATGACACACGTACATTGTGCCACTGTGGACTCACAGTTATGTCTCAACGTTAAGAAGACAGTCTGCATGTTTTTTAGTAAGACACGCATTGCGTCTGACTGTCTGTGTGTCTGGGGAAGTCATTCAAACAGTATCACAAGTTAAATATCTAGGTATTGTACTTGATTTTACTTTATCCTTCAAAATGCAAGTTAAAGAGGTAATGCAAATTACTAAACATAATCTGGCAAATTGTAGATATATAAGAAACTGTTTGACAACACCTGTAGTGAAACTATACATGAATGCTAACATATTGTATGATGAGCTGGACTCGGGGGAAAAAAGCTCAACACTGAAGCCCATTCTTTCATTGTACAAGCAAGCACTCAAAGTGTTAGATAGAAACCCCAAGTTTTATCATCACTGTAATATTCTTGACAAATATAACATTCTTATTTGGGAGAACGTAATGAAATATACTGATGCCTGCCTAATTTTTTAAAATTCTAAATGCCAGTGTTGTAGTCGAGTCACTAAACCGCAAGTCTGAGTCCAGTCTCAAGTCCCCAGTGTTCAAGTCCGAGTCATTAAAAAAAATTCGAGTCGAGTCCGAGAACAAGACTCCAACTGCACCATTTGACGGTGGCTGTTTGTTTCAGCACCATTAACCTTAGTTTGTTCCTGAACATGACGTATGAACAGGTGAATGTGCTTCTCTTTGTCAAGGAGTGTGAAATATTCTATCAGAGATGGTTGGGAGACGGATGTAAGTGCAAGACGGTAAACAATCCAGAATGGCAGGCAAAATCGTAAAACGGTGAAACAGGCGATAGGTCGAGTGAGGCACAAGCAAGCTATCGTAGACTCGGCAGAATCAAAGACGAGAAACAGGAAATCAGGAACCCAAACAAGGAAATAACACTCAGTAATGTGTCAGCAATGCAACTCAATACTTCGTAAAGTAAGTGCGTTTTCACAGTTATTATATCGGCGCACTGATTGCGCCTTAATCCTGTGCAGATGCAAGTCATTTATGGTGCACGCGTGAGAGAGAATTATTCAGAGGGTACCTTCGTGATCTTCAGGGAGTGAGCGTAAGACTTTCCCATCAATGGCTTTCCTGAGAGTGTAGTCAAGAACCATCACAAACAAGAATGGAGCGAGTGTGTCCCCTTGGAACACACCTGCGGTGATCTTGAACTCATTGAAAATGCCATCAGCAGTGACAACTCTGGCTCTAGTGTTGGTGTACATTGCTCTGATGGCACTAAGCAACCTTGGTGGGATATCATACGTAAATGTGTTGGTATGGCGATGTGAGGAGTTGCGACCCCATTGCCTTATTGTTTCATCTCTTGCATTGTAAAGCTGCAATATGATGAAGAAGAATCATATGGTATCATACGGTAAATGACAATGACAACGACAATGTAAATATATCTCTTTACACAAAACATTGCTGGCAGTAAATCACTGATCAGCTCGGAGAGTGATTGATGGACATGTTTGAGAGATGAACAAAAAAGCAAACGTGCATTAGTATTCTGCACCGGAGCTTCTTTAATGCTTTGAATAGTGATGACTTTGTGCATAAAACTGTCTTGTCTCTCAGTCGCACTGGAGAGTACTGATTGCATCGTTATATATGAGGATTAATCAATATTTCAGAATTATAGATCCTCCGAGTCCTTGAGTCAACATCGTGATGCTTCAGGAGACACAGAAACTTGTTCAAAAGATTTCAAAAGGAATAAACCATAACTTGTCAGCCCTGTGATGACCTGGCGACTTGTCCAGGGTGTACCCCGCCTTTCGCCCGTAGTCAGCTGGGATAGGCTC
>JAODOF010000018.1:37997556-38012584 GCA_027576175.1 Sciades proops | reverse complement strand
TGGGGGAAACCAGAGCACCCGGAGGAAACCCACGCAGACACGGGGAGAACATGCAAACTCCACACAGAAAGGCCCCCGTCAGTGGCCACGGGGCTTGAACCCGGACCTTCTTGCTGTGAGGCGACAGCACTAACCACTACACCACCGTGCCGCCTAGATTTTGATCCACTAAACAAAAATAATTAGGTGTCTGGGAAAATTATTTTTATGACCTACACTTGAAAAATCTGAAAGGCAGTCTATCTTTAAAGCAATAAAGCAAGTTGTTTTTATATAGGTGTACCAGAGACTCTCAAGGTCACTCACTTACTCTTACAAGGCAACAAATGAACACTATAGTCTTTGTTAGATACACACACACACACACACACACACACAAGTGTTTCTGTGGATCTAGGCATGAAGCGGGAATAGAAGGCACCATCACAGTGGACCATGCACACACATCTTGACAGACTCATTCACACCTAGAGGCAATTTGTGGCATATTAAGAGGTAGGAAGAAACCAAAGAACCCACAGAGATGGGAGAAAATCATGTGAAACACCACACAGACAGTAACCCAAGCTCAGGATCGAACCACAGACCCTGGAGCTGTGAGGCGGTATTGCTACCCAACAATGTCAAATTAATTTCTAATATATCTTTTATTTTTAGTCATATTTTGTTTCCCCATTTTCAATATGATACCGATATCAAAGGTGCAAACCACAACAACCACCAAGGAAACACTGGAAAAAAGGCCACAACACTGAAAACACAGCAGCAAATTCAGAATCACGACAATAAAACCAGAAACCCAGCAGCAAATTCACTACAGCAAATTCTGCATCACAACAATGAAACCACAAACACAAGGGGTGGGCTATATTAAGCAGCAAGAGAACAGTCGGTTCTTGAAGTCCATGTGTTGGAAGCAAGAAAAATGGGCAAGCGTAAGGATCTGAGCGTCTCTGACAAGGGCCAAGTTGTGATGGCTAGATGACTGGGTTTGAGCAGCTTCAAAATGGCAGAAAATAGCACATCTTGTGGGGTGTTCCCGGTATGCAGTTATTAGTCCTGACCTGACACCTTTCTGTTTTAGCCAGCTTTAAGTTTGTGCTACAGCTCTTCTGTGAGATTGGATCATATGGGCTAACCTTCTTGCCCTATGCGAATCAATGAGCACAATAGCACAATAACACGGCCACAAAACCAAAAGTACGACAGCAAATTTGGAAACAAAACAGCATCAACTCCAAATGAAAAGAGTAAGTCCTTATTGAACATTCTTATTTTTACCAGTGAGATTCTTGTGATGTTATTACCTCGCCCACGACGGAGTCGGCGGGGCTACCCCCAAAATTTAATCAGGTAATCCAGTCAAGGTCACCGGAAAGGTCAACCTTTCGGTCAAAATAACATATTTTCCATTATAACTCAAAAACGGTTGCTGATAGACAGATGTTTACTAGTATGAGCATACAGGAACTCCCATATGGCTTTTCATTTGGCACCATGATCTTTGACTTTGAGTAACCTTGAAAGGTCACACTCAAGGTCACAGATTTTCAAAGTGCTATAACTTGAAAACGGTTGATGGTAGACAGATATTTACCATTCTCAACTTATAGGAAGTGCCATATGGGCTTTCATTTGGCACCATGATCTTTGATCTTGAGTGACCTTGAAAGGTCAAACTGAATCTCATGGGTTTTCAAAGGGCTATAACTTTAAAATGGTTCATGATAGCCAGACGTTTACTATTATCAATATATAAGAATTCCTATATGGGCTTTCAGTTGCCGCCATGCCCTTTGACCATGAATAACTTTGAAATGTCAAACTCAAAGTCATGGGTTTTCATAGGACTATAACCTGACAGCTTATAATTGAGAAATATTACCATTATCAACATATAGATATAAAATAAGCGCTGCCAGGCAATGTTTGTTTTGCCTGGCAACACTTGTTAATACTAACAAATGGTTGAGCAATAAAGAATAAAGACAAATATTTTTATGCAGTTCCACTTTGAGAATACATAAACCTCCACTCTGTTTACTCGGAGTCTTAAATCTCAAAGCTCAGTGTAATCCAAAGGCTTTACTGCTAATTTCAGATCTTATTGTGCTGTTGACGTCACACTTTGGCAAACTGACACTCTGGCATATGCAACATGAACATCTACTAACCCTGGAACCTCAGTAGAGTGTTGACTTGTTAGAAAAAATAATGAAAAAAACAAACAGATTTTACCTTTTGTTGAACAAGTGTCCTGTCAAAATATGGCATTTACAGTGATCCCATCATACTACACTCCATACACGCCATAATACTACACTCCATACAACAGGTACTGCTGTGCCTTAAAGCTTGACCTTTCATACAATACCTAAGGGGAGTAATTCAATCTGAAGCCTGATTAAATGCAGGTGTTAAAATATACGGGAAATTGTTCTGGCACTGAGAATCTACGCAGTGTCTATTGCACAGATGCTGCAATATGTCTTCGCTATGTATAATAGTTGGGCAAAAGTATATGGACACTTGACCATCACACCTATGTGTGCCCAATTCCAAAGATTATGTCCATTAACACAGATTTCATCCCCTTTTACTGGTGTAACGGCCTCCACTCTTCTTGTATGGCTTTTGACTAGATTTTGGAACATGGCTGTGGGGATTTGTGCTCATTCTGCCACAAGAGCATTAGTGAGGTTGGGTATTGGTGTCAACTGACAAGGTCTGGCATGCAGTCTGCGTTCAAATTCATCCCAAGGTGTTCATTGAGGTTGAGGTCATAGCTTTTTGGCCACTCAAATTCTTCCACATCAACCTTGGCAAACCAAATCTTTATGGATTTTGATTTGTGTACACGACCGTTGTCATGATGAAACAGGTTTGGACCTGTTAGTTAGTTCCAGCAAAGGGAGCTCTTAAAGTGCATATTCTGGACCAATTTCATTTTTTTTATATGAAAGTATGTCCCTTTACACACTCATCCAGGAGGGTAATTTTGTACAAGGCCATTTGTCTACAGCAGAAAAAAATAAAATAACAAAGCGCGTCTGGAAAAATCCCAAGGGAGTCTGGAGCCAGATTCGTGACGTCATCTGTGGAAGCGCCAGCAGGCTGTGCGAGCTTTGCAGGGTTTCAGTGGACAGCCTGTGTAGACCAAGTGCTCCCATTTCTCTCTCATTGTCCGGTCTTTTGGGAAACGATGAATACTAATCCCATCAAGACTGGTGTTGCTACACCCTCCTACGATACATCTGTTAACCATTTTTAATAATTGCGTGATAACGTTGAAGAAATTTGCAGAAAACCGGGTTGTTTTCTCAAACAAACCAGTTCTGACGTAGAATTCAGAGGGAGGTGTCCCGCACGTGACGTCACAAATCAATATTTGCCAGTAAATCCAAATGCCAAGTTTTTTCAGAGGCGGACCAATTTGCCTCAAATGGCTTGATTTCAGATGAATTTTTCTGGTATTGCGCAAGGTTAAAAAAAAAAAAATGCGCAAAATGTGACACACATTTGACCAAAGTTTCCTATAAAATAGGAGAATTACATTGATCTTGCTCCTGAATTTACCTGCGATATGCACTTTAAGGGTGGTTACTTGGGTTTGTCAATAGACATTTGAAATGAACATGCCAGTCTCTGTTGCTAAAGCTCTTTTTATGGGGGTTTTATGTAACTTCCTCACAAAAGTAGTTCTGTTTACTGATGTTCATGAGGGTCTTGCTTTCTATTCTCCATCTGTACTGCAGAACTGTTGGTAACCAGATTGTTTCCTTGCTTCATCCTTTTGTAGAGAAATAGCCTTGTCTGTAAAAGGATCAATCTTATATTCATTATTGAGTGAATTATGCCAGAGTTTTCAGGTTTGAGGTGTCTGAATTGCACATGATTAATCTGAGGTTTCCTTTAAATCAGGACCAGTTCATGATTTATGTGCCCTGTATTCATTTTTTTTTTTTTTTCCCCCTTCTCCCCCTTTACAGTTGGATCTTGGTTCCTCTCCCCGCTCCTGTCTGGCATCATGTCTGCCATTCTCTTCTACTTTGTCCGCATGTTTATCTTGCAGAAGGTAAGAACAGGAAACCTCTCCCTGCTCACTCTCCATGAGTCACCTCAAAGGGTGAATTAGAATAATGGCTGAGGCGCGGTAACGAGGACATTCTAGAGCAGAGAGCGCGCACTAAAACAGATGTCTCTCTTTGTTTTTGCGCAGATTATATTGACGTCTGTGCGATTTTTGTAGCAATAATGGCTGCACTTTATCATTAATGGGTGCCTTTTTTTTTTTTTTCTTCCCTTCTCATTATTTTCATGTTTGTAGAAGGATCCGGTTCCCAACGGACTCAGGGCATTGCCTGTCTTCTATGCTGTCACTATGGGAATCAACTTGTTCTCCATCATGTTTACAGGCGCACCGAGTGAGTATTCTCCTGTCACAGCCATCTCTCTGCACAAGTTAGTAATTTTCCTTAACCTGAGGCCTAACAGAATGACAACACTGCTGTTAAGATTTCTCACCGGTGAATCCTGATGGACATGATTTTGCAGTGTGGGTTTTTTTTTTTTTTTTAAATGTGTATAAATGCATCCTTGACTTCTGTATCAGGCTTTCTGTCCTTTTTGAACCCAGAGGAAAGAACAAAAATCAATGGAGTACACTTGTCGTCCATCAAACTGAATCTTCATCATAGTAGCGCTTTTTTCTGTAGTTTTTTCTGTAGAATTTTTTTGGACTCTTATTAAATGAGCACTTTTTTGCTCCTTTTTTGTTTTCTTCTACCTACAGGGATCAACAATGCAAGAAGTCAGCTGGCCTGGGCCATATATGAAGGCTTCAGGCCAGAGTATGACGATGCACAGATAGGAGTGTGTACCATGTATGCACTCTTATTAGGCATGGGAAGGTGCATCATATGCATGTACACCATCACATACCCTCCTACACACACTGATTTTAAAACAGCCAAACTACACAAGGAATTAGTGTTTATTGGATAATTAAATTTTTTTTTTTTTAGCAAAAGCTTGGTTGAAGCTGGTCACTGTATCAGTGGCCTTTTTTTAATATAAAAACTTGTAGCTTTTTTTAAGTGACTTTCCTAATGCATGTCACATTTTGATGCAGTTTTAAATAAGACAGGTTTTAAAAGAAGTCATGAAAAGGGCTTGAATTTAATTTTTTGAGGTGCAGAGGTTAGACATGCCCTCTAGCTTTGTAATCTGATATTAGACCAAACTCTCCTCTCTCTCTCACTTGCACATAATGGAACCAGATTAATGTGAGGATTAGCGCCTGAGCTTTGACCCACTTTTTTTTTTTTTTAACTTCATGTCATTTGCTTCTGGATTAGCTTCAGAAGCAGCAGGCCTTCCTTCATGACTAAATGCCCTCTAGGTACAGTTTACTTTGGTTCAGCCAGGTCTTTCTTGAACATCATTACTCTCGCACCTGGAGGGCTGGAACACTGTTTTCTGACCCAACCCTGTTTGCACATCTGGTGCTCACCAAAGCATCGGCTAGATTAGGGTTGAACCGGAGATTTATAATAAATAAAGGAGACGTCTGATTCCTTTAGGTGATTGTACCACTATACAGGCTTTTCATCTAAATTTTACACTGAACACAAATGCAAAAGAGAAACAAACAGTTGTTTTGTTTGAAGCAGTACAAAATTTATCCCATCACTTGCTAAGACATGAAAAGCACTGCCATCATTTCCACCACTCTAATGTGTTGTGCCAAGGCACTGCAGGCTTGGGAGTGAGGAATGTCCTCAGAACTTAATGCAAATAACATGGTTGTGCAAAAAAAAATTAGTAGTGTAGCAGCTACATGCTGCGAGTCATCATTTCACTGCTGTTGGTGAGCTTGAAGTGGTCGTCTAGTTGGAGCCTATAAAAATGCAGTCCAGTAGTAAAGAGAGAGCACTTCCTCATTGTGGTACAAAGTCTCATTTCTCAGCACGTCCCACCCAGTTCTGGCTCTATTTTAACTCGTTTACCGTTTTAAAGCCTCTGCTGGGATTAGTGGTGGTGTTGATGGGAATAAGCCCCTCACAAAATAGTTCTGCCTGGAAAGTTCTCCCCATGAGCACCATCCTTTTCTTTTTGTTATGCAAAATTGAAAATGATCCTTTACAATGCCATGAATTGAGTCTGAATGGCTTGCCAGCTTGTGCTGTGTTGGGCTTCACATGAATATAGTGACCTGGCTCACTTGCAGCCTGACCAAACCTGTTTGCATGTTCTCGTTTGCATAACACGGAGAGCCCTTTTGGATTTCACTTGCCATTATCGGCACTAGCCTTGTATTTATATTAAAAAAAAAAAAAGCTTTCAAACTTCCCTCTAGCTAGGATGTGACAGTAGTGTGACCTGAGATAAAGTAAACTCAAAAGAGGTGACTGACCATTTCATTTAGGGTTAGGATGCTTAGTTTGGGGTCACTCTGGACCTAGTTTGATGACATGCTCCAGATTACTGGCAAAGCAATTTGAAAACCTACAAGAGTTATACAAGCAATATTTGCAGTAACTTGTATAACCTTGTGAAGTACAGCATAGAAAATCATGTTAGTTTTAATTTAAGATGGAGTCTTAAACGAACAAGGTTGCTTAAGAACTGCAAAGAATGACTTTCCTCTTGGTAGATAATAGACCGATTAGTATAGATAATAGACTGATTAGTGTCCCAGATCCTCTACATCATGTGTAATGTCTTGTAACTTCCTAATTGCTACTCACATGACCTTTAACCATGACATAGCTAGATTTACACGCTATTTGATTGCAGTGTGTTGTACTTGCATTTGAAAGATGGCTTCCTGTTGATCAGTAGAATCTAAACACATCAAGTAATGAGCCATGTGTATAATTCATCCATGTCAATGCCTTTAATGTTTATTTCCAAATCTCCAAAGGTTTGATTTTTATGATGAATCGCCTAAAAGCTCTGATATAATGTTTAATATCATAAAAATATAGCACTGGTGTTAGGAGAGCTCAGGAGTGCTAATTTCAACTTTGTTAGTGTCCTTTCCATCCAGGGGTGGGGTCTTATGACACATTTCATATGTGGGTTTTGCTAACAGGCAAGTATTTATTTAACATTTTACAAGCTTCAGTACAATATTTTAATGTTGAATGAGTGGCTTCCAGCCAATTTTAAGTTATTTAAAATTGATCAATATCGCAGAAATGTATTGCCCTCACATTCCTTAGCACGAATTCCATAAGTGGTACATTTAAATTTGTTTTTAAGAAATTGGAGTACAGCTAAATATTAGGAAATATAGCAACCAAATGGAGCTCTTGTGGCTTCTCATGCTTGACAAAGTAGCATTCCTTTTAATTGATTGGAAAATATTGCACATGTTGTCATACCAGCTTTAACTATTACAATCACTCACTTTTCCTGCTTGTGCAGTCACTTGTGCTGGAACAGGTTTTTCCTGGGACAAGTTACCTAGGCACAGCTATCCATCTAAACATGATTTTGTTCTGGAGCAACTTGACACCAGTAGGCATAAGCTGTTCCTGCTTACCGTCTAAACACAATCGGTGGCAAGTAGGAGGGCTTGTTTTGCGCTGTTGCATTCATCTGGACAAGACTGCTTTATGGCAGATTCAGTGTTTAGTTCTTAAGCGCCTTTCCTTATCAAACTTCTCTGCCTTTAAACTATTGAGTCAAGTGTTCCCAAACCAGTTGCAGTGATAACTGGACTAAAGAAGTTTCTTGGCCTTGTTCAGTTGTGGGGAGATGCAGATCATGGTTTGCTTTTTCAACTTGATATTCATCTAAAAGAGCCAACTCGGAGTCGAGTCGTTCCCTAAACGACACCTCACTCAAAGTAAATCAGTTTTCCAGAAGTGGAAATTGGATTTGCTACAGAAACAGGCTTCTGATCACGGATTTGTGCATGCGCACTTTGTGTCTAACCCCTCTCTTGCCACCGATAGTGGGCACAACTTGTTCCTGCTGCCTGTGTTTTTTAAATAAATAAAATTTGATGGGCTCAATTTAAGCAAAAAAAAAAAGCATCCTGTTAGGTTTTGTTTGCTGTTCTGATATAACCGTTTTTAAAACAAGTCCTCAATGTGAAATGGACTTAAAACAAGGTTGACTTTGAAACCTGGTTGAATTTCTTGATTTCATATGGAATGTTTGATTTGATCGGGAACCATATGGTGATCATGCATAAAGTTTGATAAGAGTTGCAATTTCCTGTTGCTAAACAGATAAACGTGGATAAATGCTTGTAGATAAGATTTGCTTATCTTATCTTATCTTTTTTTTTTTTTTTATATATATAAACTGTTCACATACTCGTTAAGCGCAGCAACATTTATACAAGATTATACATTTCTGCAAAACTAAAACGACTACCCCTTTTCTGACTGAATCATAAATAGTCATCAGACAGTCATGGCAATAAAGAGTGGCATTTCTCTGTCTCTGAAAACAGCTGTTGTGTAATAGAAGCCGTGGTTTAGTGGGGGTTTATAGTCTGTGAAGGTGGTATTTAAGTTAGCTGTACTCATTTTCTCTCTGTTTATCCCATAGCGTGGTTGTGGTGTGGTGGCATGTCCTTGTTTTTGTAATGGTCCATTCTCATGTGATTTTAGTACATACCTTCCTTTTAAAAAAAAAACAAACAAACAAAAAAAAAATGCTAAGACTACAGTAAACAACCCCCACCCCTAGCAAAAACGATAGCCTTTGTTCCCAAAGACTCAGATATGAGCTCTTATTTTTGGTCAGCTGATGCTGTCCTGACCTCCTCCTACTCTTATACACCTGTAAAGCCTTTTCCATGAGGGACTGAGTCATACCTGGCTGTGAAAGGCATTCTGACTTTACCCTTTAAAAAAAAAAAAAAACCCTGCCACCACCCCAGTCAGTCCTTTGACTAGTGTAAGTGGAGCACGTCGCAGCAGTGTGCTGCAGGAGCACGTGAGTCAGCGCAGGAGGCGGAGAGCCACCAGGCTTGCTGTAACCGGTCTCGTCCAGAACATTTCCACACGCATTCACTTCACTTCTCCCCCTCCCTGTCCTCTTTCATTCCAACTTTTTTTTTTTTTTTCCCCCTTTCTCCCCTCACCACTACAGCATTGCTGACTTGTGTTTTTAGTCCACACATTGCAGAGTTTAGTCTAACAGCCGCCTCCTGTGCCAGCATTCATCTTCAGTATGCTGGTCACATTGGCGTTCTGCAGTCTTGGCACTGAAGTGACTTGGCTCAAAAACTGGAGATGCTTTCATTTGTTTAAATGAGAAAAATGAAATGTTAATTCAGATTCCATATGCTTTTCTACACAAGCATGAGTTTAAAAAGTCTCAATCAAGGATGCAGTTGCTGTCTCGAACGTTTAACATTGAACCTTAACCTGTCTGTTCCAGTGGCTTTTTAATTTGGCATTCATCCCTGCGTATGACGTATAGATTTCTCAACCAGTCTTCCATGAGTGATGCACTTTACATCCCCTCCTACTTTCTATCCTGATCCAGAACTCCATAGGGCTGGATGGTGATCTGTAACCCTGCAGAAGCCTCTTTAGCAATATGTCCTTGGTGTATATCTTTAACAGTGCTGTGCTATGTTTCACCATCTCCTTGGCTATTACGCAAGCCAGACGAACACTTGGGCTTCATACCCAACTGCCACATTTGCCACTTGGTTGCAGATGACGCTGGTAGCTTTCACAGTAATTTGAACTCGCTACCTTTTTTGAATTTTTATTTTTAATGCAAACATGGGTGTCATCGGATTCTTAAATTTGTCCCTGTCCTTCAGTTGCCCACTCAAACTCCCCTTCCTTTTCACGTGTCCAAATTCTAACACCACTAACAGTAAGGATTATATAACTCCCGTCACACCCTTGAATGATACTTTTTCAGAAATCTGTTCTGGTAGCACGTGCTGCCCTTTTTGTCTCAAAACCACCTTTCGTGTCTCTCTCCTTTCCCTCTTGTCCCCCTCTCTGTCCCTTGCTGACAATGGATCTGCAGTGCTGGGATTTGATAAACTGCCCTGGTGGGGTGTCCTTCTCATCTCTATCGGCTGTGCCATCCTCACTGGAATCATCGTCTGGTTTGCCGTTTGCCCCTGCCTCAAGAAGAAGATTGAACGTGAGTCAAGTTTTAACTTATTTCTCTCAAGGTAGTATTGGATGATGTGCTGTTCTCGTTTGCTTCTGGAATACAGTGTTAACTTTTTCAGCCCACACAGTACCTAAAATAAATGACTGGCAATTTCGTGACTACAAATAATTAAAGCCAAGCATTATTTAGAATTGTGGGCTAATTTTAAACATTCTTAAGTATCATCTTATTTATTTAATTGTAGAGCTTGCTTATTTATTGACTTGCGTGTTCTTGCCATCGATGCAAACTGTCTTTCTTATTACAAATATTGCCACGTTGCTGTAACTGATGCTGCATGTATTTTACATGATTACTGATTTCTGTAATGACTCGCACTTTAAGTGATAAGTTATTTAATGTTTTTCTAATCCACCCTGACATGGCTGACGGATCCTTTTCAATCACATTAGCGCTGAAAACTCTAGAGCGGTTGTCGTAGGATGTTAACACTGTTGCTCTGCCGTTCTGTTGGACAGCTTGTGTCAGGACTGTCAGTGATGTCACTGGGTCAGAGTTCTCCAGTAATTGGACTTTGCTTAGTGGATTAGAATAGTTGTTCTTGCGATGGACACTAACCCTGCTAAGACTCTGGCTCTCTGACGTGTCTGCAGGCTAAAGCATGGCCTGTGTAAGCCATTTGATTGCATGTTTGACCTCGCTGATCATGTGCTACTGGGAGTGGAGTTGATGTCAGCCTGTTTGACTGGCCTTGATAATTGGTTAAAGCAACAGGACGAGCAAACAGACTTGAACAAATTTCAGCACAGGATTAGAGGAGGAAGGGGGATTTTAAAATCCATTTAGTTTTAATATGAATTGTTGAGGTCAGATTTGGTCTTTAGTAATGCAGAAAAAAAGCTAAATTGGTTAACGCCAATGGATTGACGAATGTAGGAGGAATTGGGAACAGTGTGCAGTTTCTTGTACATGGTGGTTCTATGTAATGGAGTTTAATTTTGACTTTTTAAATCCGTGTTCATGGAAAGCTACTGTTCAGTTCGTGTTGCTTTGTCTGATACTTGGCTGGGCTCCTTTTGGCATCTGGTGCTTGCCTTTACAACACACCCATGATGACCTCTTTTTGAAGCTTATCTTTAACGAGTATAATTCCCAAGAGGAAGATCAGTCACCTGTGTGGGTGGTTTTTTTTTTTTTCTCCCAAGAGAACCTCTGCACGTTTGTTCAGGAATTTGTGCAAATCTTTCCCACCTCCTTTCTTCTGTAGGTGAGATAAAGTCTTCCAGCCCATCAGAGAGCCCCCTAATGGAGAAAAGAGAGATGGCGGAAGCGCATTGTCCTATCCTCAAATGTGTTCCTGAGGAGACTACTACTTCCACCCTGAACTCCAGCGCACCTCAAACAGCAGCTGAAGAACGCAGGGTCACCTTTGACATCGGGGACTCGGAAGACGCCGAGCCAAAAGAGGGTGAAGTCAGCAATGGGAGTGGTGAGTTTTGAAGCAGAGGGTGTGTTAAACATGCAGGAAATAAGATCTCAAAACACCTTCTGTTTTACAGGCCAGTGTCTGCCACTATAAAGTACAGTGCTATAATCAAAGTACAGATATGAAGGAAAATGTATTGCAGTGCAGTTTTTTTATTATATGCTTTTATTAGAAAAATTAAAGGTTTTTTTTGTTTGTTTTTTGTCTCTCTTGACCAGCTCACAAATCGGTCCATGTTCAGTTCAACACTGGCCCCACCCATGTCCCCAGCAACGGCTACAGTCAATACCACACTGTCCACAAAGACTCTGGTCTCTACAAGGACCTGCTGCACAAGCTGCACCTCGCCAAAGTAGGCGACTGCATGGGCGAGGGTGGAGACCGGCCCATCCGCCGCAACAACAGCTACACCTCCTACACCATGGCCATCATCGGCCTCCACAGCGAGTTCAAACCCAGAGACTCTGATTTCCGCGCTTCTGAGGACTGCGACAAAGACAAGGTCCCAGAGCGCAAGAGGATCCGTATGGACAGCTACACGAGCTACTGCAACGCTGTGGCTGAACACAGCGCCCCTGAAGACAGCCTCGGAGACGGAGAAGTGACCCTCGAGGTGCCCGAGGAGGACCGAGGAAGCAACAGCAGCTCTCTGGAGGAGGACAGGACTGAGGCCGATAAACCTGAAGTTTCCATACTATTCCAGTTCCTGCAGATTCTCACCGCCTGCTTTGGCTCCTTCGCTCATGGCGGGAATGATGTCAGGTATGAGTTTCTGATCTAATGCGCTAAATGAAAATCGGACTCCCGATTACACGGTCGGTTTTGGAGTTGTACAGCGGCATGATCAAGTGTTGAGTGACTCCTTTTAATGTTAATCATTATTCCTTGGTAGTTGTGTAATTGCTTTTTAAAAAAAAAAAAAAACCTTAAGTGAAAAATTTTAAATTCACTTCTTGCAACTAGTGATTGTTTCCATGATGTAACATGCAACCTCCAGGTTTGTCTTGCTCGAGCCCAGTTTCATCTGTAAACAAGTCATGTGTGCCAGTTACTTAATGTCCTCAGGATGATAAATACCTGTGTGCTTGTGCTGGAAACCATCCTTCAGGATCACCTGCTTTAATCTGCTGTTTTGTTGCACCTCTCTTTAACTCCTCGTGCAGTAACGCTATTGGTCCATTGGTGGCGCTGTGGCTGGTTTATCAGAGCGGATCTGTGGAGTCCAAAGAGGCGACCCCTATCTGGCTGTTGCTGTATGGAGGAGTGGGCATCTGTATCGGACTGTGGGTTTGGGGCCGCAGAGTCATCCAGACCATGGGCAAAGACCTCACGCCCATTACTCCCTCCAGGTGTGTGTGGACTGTTGGTCATTTATACACTGTTGCTTTTACCTGTTTATCAATTTTGTGCTTAATTTCTTCCCCTTACTTGTTTTCGTTTTGCTTGTACTTTCCCCTTTCTCTTTAAACTCTCCCTTTTTTGTGCGCTTGCGTTCTTTTCTTTGTTGCTTATTTTTTCATACTCCCCCTTTTTTTTTTTTTTTTTTTTTTTTTTTTTTTTTTAAATGTACTTCATTACATTCTGAATGTTGCCTGTCCTCCCCTGTATTCTCATGACATGGTGAACGTCTCCACACTTTGTAGCATTTTCACTCTGTTCTGAACTCAGGCTTGTTGTCATTACAGTGGGTTCAGCATCGAGCTGGCTTCAGCTGTCACTGTGGTCGTTGCCTCCAACATCGGTCTGCCCATCTCCACTACCCACTGCAAGGTGAGGGCGTCACACACAATGCAAATATGAGCTGATGCAAAGCAGGCCAATGGCACAGGTCCATTTGAATGGGGTGGTGAAGTCCAGACTGCTGTGTGGGAGCGTAACTACAGGGTGCACGGTGTGTGTGTGTGTTTTAACCCAGTCAGCCTTGTGGTAGTGCTGTCTGTAGAAATCCTTCCTATAACACCTGTTTTTACAGTTTACGTTTTCTTATCTTTTCTGATAACTAATATAATGTCGGTTCTATTTTTAAAAGTGTTTATTTGCTTTTTCAGCTTGCATGCGTGTGCACGTGCACCAAAGTAGATCAAGCTGCTGTTTACGATCTGATGTTTTAAGTCAGGGTTTATGCAAATGGATTACCAGAGTATAATAAAAGCGCATGAGTCGGTCACATGGTGTAAAGTCAACATTGACCAATATGCCTAGAGTCCATTTGATGTGCAGATGATCAGGTTGCGCCTGCACCTGATGAACTACTTTGTTTAAATGGAAGGTTTCTTTTGTAGAGATGATGGCATGATGTTACTTTTTCTTTTCCGATACGGATACTGGGGAGTATCGGCTTATGTTGGTCTAGATCTGATGGTGAGGGTGGAAATTGTTTTCAGGTCATCTGAGTGTCAGGAGTTGAATGTAGGATTTATATGGAATCATTATTGTAACCAGGAGACAAACTGATTCAGTTTGGGAATTGATCTCAAATGGGTCAAGTTCACAGCAGGGTCAGGACCTCAGTTTTTCTTCAGTAGGTTCCTTTGTTTGAAGTATGGTGTAAGGGGATTTCAGGCATATGTGTTACTAACAAGGACTAGCCTTGGTGGTGGAAGAGGGATCTTCTACTGAGCTTTTGAAGTGGGGTTTTTTTTTTTTTGCACTGAAACAGGGAAATATGCCTGACTTCTTACATGCATATGTAAATTTTACAGTTCAGGGGGAATTCCAAACCTATGTCTATTCCATTTGGTACAGGATTAAAGTGTTTTCTTTGTAATCTGATGGTGAGTGGATGGTGTCTAATTTCTCTCTCTCTCTCTCTCTCAGGTGGGTTCTGTGGTAGCCGTGGGTTGGCTGCGTTCCCGGAAAGCTGTAGATTGGCGTCTTTTCCGTAACATCTTCATGGCTTGGTTTGTGACTGTGCCCATCTCTGGTCTCATCAGCGCCGCCATCATGGCTCTCTTCACCTTCGTCATTCTCTAAAACCTCAGAGCCTGCTGTAGTGTAGCTTCTGCCATTCACAGCTAAGAATGCATGAGAGTTGGCTGTTCTGCCATCTCTCACTGCCTCGCTGCCCTTAGAGCTCCAGTATCCACCATCACTGGAGCTAAAAGTTGATTTAATACTGATTTTTGGGTTTTGTTTTGGTTTCTAACTAGGGCTTGTGTTTCTTAGCTTGTGGCATGCAGTGATAACTCATCATCCATGTGCTGTGTGTGCACGCGTGCGCATATGCACCAGGGTTCACATGCCAAGGGAGCAGAAAAAAATTGTATAAATATTTTTCCTTTTTTTTTTTTCCCTTATTCATTTTCTAAATAGGCGACTTGTTGCCATGTATACATTTACTCATGTTTTTGTAAATAATTGGTCAGAATTTTTTAAAGTGTAATTATGTACATATAACTAATCAACTTTTTTTTTTTTTGACCCCCCCCCCCCCCC
>JAODOF010000018.1:37970152-37980315 GCA_027576175.1 Sciades proops | reverse complement strand
TCTGAGAATGGTCTTTAAATAAGCAGCAGTGAAAACCAGGAAGTAAGTTCAGGGGAGAAGGAATTCCTGTCCTGGATACGAATCGGCGCTGGCGTGAGAGATCCGTAATCTCCGGAGTGGATGTCCGGGGCGGAGCATGACACTTTTCACAAAATTAAAATATGTTTATCTGTTCTTGAGATATTACAAAACAGAGATTCAAGAAATGGCATAATTTTTAGAAAGCTGCCGTAATATTCTGTATGAGGATCACATGGTCAAAAATGGGCCTCATTAACCAGTGAGATCAAATGGTTTTTTTTTCTTAATAGCTTTTATAATTTGCATGGAAATTGGCAGCACATAGATGGTTGTACACTGAATACAAAGTTTGTAAAATTAGTAAAAACCAAATAGGCAAATTAGAATTTAATTAGCATTAATTATGCTAATTTGGTAAGACGTTAAATCGGTACACTCTCTTCTTCAAAGTTTCACCAAATGGCTTTATTTGTCGAATATAAAGCTGATCTTAACTCTCCTTTATACATCACATCTGGGGCTTGAGATGAACGCATCCCAGTCAGGAACATCATTCATATCTGTCATTCTCTATCAAAATAAAAAAAAGTAATAAAAGATTATTTCTAATACCCTCTTTGTGCTCTGTAGGCCTTTTTTCTCAAAAGTAGGGCCTCGTAGTGTTTATGAAAGAACATAAATGATTGTTTCGATTAATATTCACAGCTTTCAAGGTGAACCTCGAGAAAACTGTGTGAGCCACTTCCAATAAACACTTCACATTAACTGAATTGAAATTGACACTCACGTTTCTGACTTTTGTTTTTTTAAATCTCATTCCGACCACGAAGATCTCAATATTTTTCATCAAAACAACTACAATTATATTCTAAAATAGTTATTTATTTACATGAATCAGTCTGATTTTGAAAAAATAAGTAGGTAAAGTTATGAAAACTCACTTCAAAGTCTCCCGTGAATCATAACATCAAAACTAGCAGACGGAAAATTTTGCTGAATCCTTCATCAGAAACAGTGAGGGCGAGAGAACGTCCCTATAAAAGTGATCTGATTTGCTATTCACGAGTAATCCAGTCAGAAACCGATCAGAAGCGAGAGAGAGAAAGAGAGAGAGAGAGAGAGCCTTTCCACTTTCCCGTGACTCAAAAAGAAAATCACCAGCAGTTTCCCAACGTCTCGCGAGCAGAGAGTGAACTCTGTTGTACCGACTTCAACCTTCCGTTTCTCCCAAAGTACTGAACAGATCTTAGTGAGATAAATTTCTCAGATTTGGAAACTGATGAGCATCTGCATGCACAATTTTCACAGCACAGCCAGTGAGCATCTGATATGCTGACCTTGAGGTCCAATAATAAACCCTTGGCAGTACATTAGTGTAGATTGTACCTTGGGAGACCGAAATGGACTCCTGCTGTACCCCTATTTCTGAAGGTGTCAACCTTATTTCTGAAATGAAGTAATGTAGATGAGTGGTGAGATGTCTGAGATGATACCATGTGTCCAGTCACATTGCTCTAGTACTACTAGATGTTTCAAAGATCCTGGAAATCATTCATAGACATGCACATCTGAGATTAATAACTACTGTATATCTTTTTAGGAGAAAGGAACAAAATGACATCTACGCTGTCCCTGGTCAATGGGTGTCTACTAGTGCCCTGAAAGCCAGCAGTAGCCCAGCCCCCAAGGATGGTCCCAGCTGGAATGGGGCCCAGTTAGAATACATGAGCTCAGAAATCCACAAAACATTCAGTTCAACGGACTATGAGAACGTTCCCAGCAATTCTGCTGGCTTTGTCACCAACGATATCTACGAGACCTGCCGCACTCCAGCCACCGTGGAGGCAGGATGGGTGGATAATGATATTTATGGATACTGAACTTGTCCAGTAATGGGACCAAAATTGAATGACTTCTAACCCACCTGGCTCAAATTCATCTCAACTTCTTCAGTGTCTGTGCTTGGACTTTAATGCAATCTGTAATAACCCAGTGTGAAGGACATGGGGTCCTGTGAATGGTCATCCCCAAGGTGGACGGACAGTAAGCCCACTTCTCTGAAATGGGCAGTACAAAGAAACACAAAGGTGTCATCACCTCATCGGCACTTCCTCTGTGCACGCTGGTGTCCGGGAAGAAGACAGTGCATATGGAAACTCACATAATAATGCCCTGACCTTTCTTCCCATCTGAACAATGTCCTGTCCTGTCTCTCCTACTGAGGTCTCCACTTTGTTTTTCAGACTCTGTTGATTCTCTAGTGACACACCAGTTCAAAGGCAAAGAAGAAGAAGAAATAAAAAAAAAAACACAGTTTTGCTTAGCTTGGATATTTTAAGGTGCTTAAAAAATCCTGTGTGCTAAAACATAAAACTGTCAATGTTGCATTCTTTTCCTGTTGTGGTTAAAATTATACTGAATGAAATATAGTCAAAAATATTTGCGCATAGGTGGGAATATACAGTATCCTGTTAGTTACGGTTAATACCTGTGAAACTTAGATCGATCTTTTCCTTCCAAAATTCCTCATACTTGTTTGTCATATGGTATTATTTTACAAGAAGTCAGTTATCTTTTTTTTCTGTACAATGTTTAGAGTACGTTTTTAGCAAGATGGCATTTTCAACGCGTTCCATTTCTAACATTTTGCACCTCGCGAGGGGTATTTACAGCTAAACTTATGGCACTTTTAATTATAAATTTTTACACATCCAGTACATAGTTCTTTTCATTATTATGTCTGAGGCTGACTGTATTTACATGAATCAGGCCAATATTATATAGAGCAAAAAACATGCTATAGTAAACATCTGCTGAATGCCATCATAACATTTTATTTCATTTTACATTAGAACTAATAAACAGTGCATTGTGGCTATTAGTTTTGGGTATTTCTGCCTTGTCGAGTGTACTAATATTGTCTATTACAAAACCGATATTAATTATTTTGTAAAATACTGTTAAAGAAATAAAGACGTACAGCTGTTGAACTAACAGGCCTTAATAACTATGTAATAATAAGCCTTGCCAGCAGATGTCCCTATGTAATAATGTCAGTTTGAATATGTGTGTCTATTGAAATTGTCATGACGTTGTTGTGTTTGATAGATATAACCTTTCCTTCAGATGCATGCCAAACCCACAATACTGTCAGTCATTATAATGTCGGTTATTATTCTCTTTCCTATTCCTATTCAGTAGGGTAGCATGCAGCTTAAGTCCTAATTATACTATTGTTTTCAGTACATACCTTCAGGCACACAGTCCTGTGCAAAAGTCTTAGGCAACCTTTTTTTTTCATACAAACTTTGTTATAGATTTCTATTTTATGACTTCTCCATTATCGAGTCAAAACATTACAAAAACATTTTAGGGTCCAAACGTTCATTTTCCAGGATAAAATTAAATGTTACAGGAAAGAAAATGTTTGTATCTGAGCAGCATATTCCATAAGAGAGCACTTTTCAGATTAACAAAGAAAACGTAATGAAGGCTGCTGGGTTTTGGTGCAAAATGAAGAAGCGAGTGTGACGGTCAAAGTGTCCAGAAGAACTGGGGCTGGTTCTAGAAGATGCTCAGGAAAACCTACAGCGCACTTCCACATAAAACTGTACTCACTGGACCTGAGACTACTATTTTTATTTATTTTTTAAACCAAAGGGTCGTCTCACACCAAATATTGACTTTGTTTCATTTATGGCTTACTGCTGTTTATTGTATTTTTTTTAAATGTTTAAATATTACATTTCATTATTTTTAAGACTTTTGCACAGTACTGTGTGTGTATATATATGCGCAAATGGTATAAGGCATAAAGTTGGCTGTACAAGATGACATTTACTGTATTTTGTTTCATTTTTATCTCATTTTACTTCTGTCATCATTGCACAGCTACTAAAATGGCTACGACTCTTCCGCTTCTCAAAAGTAAACAGAGTATTTTTTATATCTCCTCCGCTCCAGATGCAGTACCTTGGCTTACTGTTTGTTTATACTGAATGAAAGTCTCCAGCCACCTCTTGGGAAAACTGTATATCAAAATCCTCTCACACACCTTTGGATCAATAACTTGCATTACTTTACACACACAGCTTTATAAAACTGTCTCATATAGGCCAGATACAATTTGACCATCAAAATTTTCGGCCACGCCTCATTCCTGAGTCTGATTCAGCTTCAAGATGGAGGTATAAGTGGTTTTAGCTTTGACTCCTCCCCCTCTCTAAATTTGTCCATTTTTATAGAGAACAGTGCTGCGATAGAAACTATGTCGGCAAGATCGTTTGAGATACTGAACAAATCGATCAATCTGTCCGAGCATGTTGTTCCCACAGATCTAAACTGGTGCCTAGGAGCTTTCTTTGCACTACCTAGAGGTAGCTAATTAGGATCTGTATCAGGATTTAAACCGGAAGTGGGTATGGCATAATCCTAAAGAGATTTTTTGTAATTAAATATGCCTACAAAAGCATTGAAAAACACCCAGAGGTAGAAATGTCAAGACTAAGAGCGCAGGACATTTCAGTCCTGCTTATTAGGTTTGGGGGTTTTTTCCCCTCCCCACACATTTGTGATATTTAACAAATTTAGCTACTTTTTCCCAAAAAATTAAACAAATGAGAAGCCAAATTTAACCCACCCACAACACCGTGACCAGGTGTTTACTGAGGATGCTGTAAATACATCACTTTTTGCTGCATGTTTGTTGCTTTTATCCACCAAGCTTCATTCTGAATTTCCCTCCGGGAAGTCATTCTGATTCTGATATCTAACCTCTTGTTCATGGCTCATTCACGTGACTTTATTGCACCCTGAAGGATCCTAAGTCCTACATCAATTAGATGCCCTATGAACTTTCACTTATATCCATATTATTAGTCAAGCACTCTATACAGCCAAAAGTAGGAAGACACTCAGGTTCTTCCACTCCAACCTTCACGTAACATGTTCATGGAGCTCACGCCTGGAACAGATTTGGACCTCGGAGTTCCAGCTACAGCAAACAAAGACCCTCTATACAAGTGTGTGCTTCTAATTTTGTGGCAACGGTTTGAGGAAGAACCACATATGGGTGTGATGATCAGGTGTCCAGATACTTTTGGCCATGCAGTGTATAGTGCAAAAAACTAAATGTATCTTGGTTGAGTGAGAACATTTGGGTAAGAGGAGGGATTTAGTTTGGTTGAACTCTTCCTGTAGCTCTAACTTGCATAGTTTGAGTGGCTACAAAAAAAAAAAAAAAAGCCCAACCACAGAAAAGAAATTAGATTGGAAAGCCTCCTTGGATCGTATGATATTTACCTTTTTCTTAAAATTAAAAATACTACACACACACACACACACACACACACACACACACACACACACACACACACACACACAGAGTTCCAGTGGATTTTAGATTTCATGATTGTTGTTGGTCTTGCGTCTCTACAGCTCCCCCCGGAGGCGAGCGTGCAGACCCTCCTGATCCACCTTCGACGTGTCCCCATGCCAGCGATGCTTTGCGAGCAGTGCAATGTTTTGCGCCGAGAGGGCGCTCATCTCCATCGATGACGCTGCCCACTCGATGGGACTGAGGTAATAGAGGCTGTGGTGGAGGATGAAGGGTGGAGCCTGACGCTCTGGCGCTCTGTATGACGGATAAGCCAGCCAGCGCTTCTCCACCACGCGCTCTCGGGAGACAAACAGCGTCCTCAGCTGCTCCTCGGTCAGGGGCTTAGGAGAAAAAACCTTCCACACTGCCGTTTCGCTGACTGAAGGGCTCGAGTAGCCTGGCGTGATGTGGACAGGGTTCAGGGAGCTTAAGCTGGCGAAGCCCAATTTCTCATTATCCGTGGTGAAAATGTCAGAAACGAAACGCTCGCCCGGTTTCCGGCTGGCGTCCAGGTAGGATACGTTGAGACGCCCGAGGACTAGCGTACTCACTGTCTGATGGTAGTGCCCAGGAAAGTGTGAAGGCAAGGAAGGAGAGAAGCCTGAGAAACTGATATCGGACAAACCCTGGTGGAGGGGCGTGGCCAAAATCACAACATCGTAAAGGGAGTGGGCGGAGCCAGAATCTTCAACATAGCTCACTTCGTAAAGGTTTGCGGTGGTGCCTGATTGGAGAAGCAAAGAGGAAGTCAGGGTGATTTGCCATTTGAATATACAGTTGTGTGCAAAAGTTTGCACACCCTCAAGAAAAAATTACGCATTTAATTTAGAGAAGCAAGACCTTGTTTTCCGATGTTCCTTCATTAAAACAACAAAAATGCTAAGGTGTTCAAAAAATGATAATAAAATCCACAAATCATACATCAGTTCAGAAGTTTGTCCTTCCCTTTCAGAGTTTGATGTAAATATTCTCTAATAACTTAGCTTTTTGTTACTTGCGATAATCTGTGAAGACATTCAATGCCTTGCTGCATTTACTGAATTAAATTTGTCACTATATTCGACAACAAAATTATCCACGTTGAAGATCTGATTCCCTGAGCTGAACCAACCATGGATTTTCTTATAGGTGATAAAAACAGAGAGCTGTACCACTTTTAGAGGATCTCGTTTTGACAGCGATGTTGGTCACACGTGCTGGAATGAGTTTGGCTTTGCTGTGATACAGAAGCCCAGAGCAGATTCTCTTATTCCCTCCATCCACAGCCCAGAGGCCCGATTCAGCACCCGCCAGGGAAACGGAACCTGCACGGGGGAACTGTGGGAAATTACTGAGCAATGGGGTTTATTCTGGACTGCATCAGACATTTTTCTCTCCTCGATAGTGAAGTATAGTGAGCTTTTTGCTCATTTGTTTGTGTATTTACAGAAGCCAGCAATAAATACTGCCAAAAAAAAAAATAGTAATAATATAAAATATTAGGAAAAATTACAGCACTAATTACAACTAAGGAGACAAACCATTGCCTAATGCTCTAGTAGACATGTAAAAGTGTCACGATTTGTGCAGACGTACCAGCGAAGGCGTGCAGACGAACGCTCTGGCCGTAATTGACGCGCGATATCGGGGTGACGATTTCATTGATGAAAGCCTGAGAGAAGCCGTGAGCCAGCATGGCCTCCTCCAGCGTCTGGTTGAGCAGAGCGAGAAAGTCGTCGCCGCCCATGGCGTGGAGCATTCGGTCAACACTCGAGAACGAGTAGCTGAACTGCTGGTACTGATAAATCCTGTCAGGACGAGACGGCTGCATTAAAGGAACGGTTCGGCGAGAAAATGTATCTCTTACCAAAAGGAAAACTGGCAGCATCTTCCTATAGTACAAGTAACCTGATATAATAGTGTCTGAAATCAGTTACTGAAGTTAATCATCTC
The DNA here is from genome assembly GCA_027576175.1 of Sciades proops. Lineage (NCBI taxonomy): Eukaryota > Metazoa > Chordata > Actinopteri > Siluriformes > Ariidae > Sciades > Sciades proops. The sequence continues at coordinate 37,972,985 of JAODOF010000018.1, read as the reverse complement.
CCAACACAATGTATAGTATATACATATATACACACGCATTTAGTGTAGTTATTACACGAATGACAGGAGATTCACCTCATGAACTTGTCCAGAAGGCTCTCCACCCACATGTGCATGCGAAGCGAGTTGAAGCCGTAGTGCCACAGCATGCGCAGGAAGTTCACGATGAACCAATCGCTCTCCTCAAACATCAGCTCCTTCCCGTCAAAGATGGCCATTTTTGAAGGGACTTCAGCACGCACTGACAGACCTGACAGAAAAACGGAGAACTTCCATATTTACGATCATTAGTTACAACACAATTAAAAAAAAAATAAAAATAAAAAATGATCAGGGGGCAGGGGCGATAGAGAGAGAAGAGATCAAGCTTCTCTTTGGTACAGATCACTGTTCCAGAAGCAGGAACTGAGATGTTTTTGTTTTAAAATGCTGGAATGAAATGTCTGGACAGCAACAATCAGGATCAGTGATAATTATTAAGTGTTTGATTTCACGTTTTTTTTTGGTTTCCTGATAAGCATGTTGATAAACTTTTCCTGGGAAAAACCTGTTGGATGTTGCTGAGGCCAACTCGATGCTAATGGTGATGCCTCCACCACCAAGATGAAGGAAGCTATTCGAGAAAAACTATTTCAGACATTTGACCTTGCTGTGACCTTGACTTGGTCGTTTGGTATGCAGCAAGTCCAAAATCTAAATCAGTTCAACTGCTGGTTACAATAATATTTCCATATAAAACCTTAAACATTCAACCGTTTGTTCTTGACATATTGTGCTAAGGACAATCTCAGACAGAAGCACTGACGGTCACATGGATGCACCGATGGCAAAGTCGCCCTGAACACGAAGGTGTAAGGACCATCTCTGTATGACAAACAGGAAGGAAGCTATTGGGGGGGGGGGAACCCACTATTTCAGACCTTGACCATGTTTGGACCAATTACAAAATCTTTTCAGTTAGGTTTAATCTTAATTCTGTATAAAATCCTACAAACATTCAGCAACATCACACTAACGAGAATCTCTTACTCAATGGTAGAGGCATAACAAAAAAAAAACAAGACAAAACATGGACCAGGATTATGTTTTCATACTGTGAAACATCAATATAAATATATATTCATCAAAATTATATAGAAATGTCTATATTATACAGACACGAGTGTTTTACTGGGAAATACACCACTCATATGTCATACGAGCTCCATCGGGGACATGGAGAACCAAAACCGTGACATAAATCTCTACGTCACTTGTGAGGAAATCAATGAATTGTTTTGATAAATTTGGGTACTTTGTGTTTGTGAATGTGTCGATAAAATAAAAAGAAAAATCACTCCTTGGCTTGAAGATATGAAGTTTATCTTCTTGTGTTGAAAAACTCGCATGGATCTGAGTGACATTTTTAAATAATATTGGCTGGCGTTGAGTGGTATATCAGATATATTCCATTCAGCTAGCATGACGTTGAACGAGTAGAAAAAAAAAAAAAAAGCCAGCCAATATTATACATACACATTCCTTTTGGGTGTTCGGTGCGTCTTTCTATTTCAAAATTGTCTCAAAATCTTCCGTATTTAACGAAGCAAACCTGGTGGCCATGTTTGTCACAGTCGCTCCCTAGCGCAGAAGTTTTACGTCTCCGACGTGTGACGTCATGTTGTCTTGACAACCATGCAATATCGTAAACCATACTCAACGCTCATTCTCCATTGGGTAGAGTGACCTAATACACGTAGGATAAGCGATATGCTAACAATATTGCATGCTATCAAACCAAATTAATGAAACCTGCTAGAAGGGAATAGGACACGTTTTTATTCCGCGGAAAAAGTGACCTAAATGTACAGTACAACAATTCCCGATATTTCACGCCGATGATGTCACTCCCAGTGTTTTCCCGCTGATTAGATGCAGAGTCAAAATGGCCAACTGCTTCAAAGTAAAATTCTTTTGATTAATTTGCGTATTTTATGTCTTCGTGGATGTGTCCATATAATATAAAGAACATTACACTGTGGTGTGAAGATGTGAAGTTTATCTTCTCGTGTTGAAAATATTTTTCACTTATTCGTGAATATATACATTCATCACTCGAAGATAAACTTCATATCTTCGCGCAACCGTGCAATATCCTCTATTTACTTTCTTTAGAACCTTGTCTAGGCTAGCGTCCTGAAAAGACATGCGTCGTGTACAGTATAAAGAGCCACAAGCCTCGCTATCTAAAATGTGATCGCCATCCAAACGTGGTTTCCTCACACAGTGAAGGTCATGCCATGATCACGTTTTTGGATGATGTAGCAAAATGGACATAAGTCTAATCAGTCCATTTTGCTCCTGCACTGCAGTTGAAATTAAATCCTTAAAGGCCACTTTCTCCCTTTTTACCATCTGAATGGTTTTCCAAGGCCACCACACAAAGACAACCGTGTGTTGTGTGCACACGAGTGGATATGTATTATAAAAATAAATCAAAACCTGCCTATTCTATTCACAAAGTGCTTCATGTGGAGATTAAGCGGGTGTATAATGGAGCCTCCCATTTCATAATCTTGTCCCTCGATGTTCTCTGTAGCAAGACGTCCTCCAACAGTGCCTGCTTCGTACACGTCGAGCTTGACGCTGGATCCAAACTCCTGCCTGAGGAAATAAGCTGCTGCTGTTCCTCCGATTCCAGCTCCAACGATAGCTAAGAGCGGTGAAACAAAGCAACAGTCAGTACATACTCTCAGAATATAATGGCAGGAGTCTTACAGCTGAGCTGAGTGAACATTCCTCTGTAGTGTCACCAGTCAAACCAGAGAAGAGAAAAAAAAAAATAAAAAAAACT
>JAODOF010000018.1:35638648-35649736 GCA_027576175.1 Sciades proops | reverse complement strand
CAAAATCCAATGAATGTGGATAGAATAAAACAGTTATTCCACTCAATTTCATCGTACATGGCTTATAGCCAACTCAGAGCAATGCACCTTGTCGACTATCAGCTCATGTACAACTCGATTTCGTGGAATAACTTTTAAATATGCAATTTTTAAGGAAATTGGCACACAGCAATATTTTGAGTGCTTTGTAATTATGAACAGGGAAGTTGACATATATTAGAAAACACGTAGGATTTGTTAATATAAATCAACAGTATTTGTAAATATCATGAATTATTATACATATAATATATTTAGATATATTAATTATATAAGTGAACAGCACATAGGATTACAAAAATATTTTAAGGTTTTAATGCTTTAGAGCTCAGTTGAGCTATGCTGAATAGTAAGAGTAAATTATTTGATAATGTTGACAAAAAGAGTATAAGCAAGTATACGAAGTATACTTTTGATTAGTATACAAAAAAGGTGGGTAGATTTGCCAAATGTTTCGGTGAAAGTTAGGTTCCACCATTTAAGTGAGCTCTAAATGCATGAGTAACAGTGTACAGTTGATGACACATTGGTGACTTATCGAGGAAAAGTACAATTTACCTTCAACATTTAAAGGTTTGAAATCTTACCTTGGGTTGTGTCAATTCTGATCCTGGTGAGTGTCTTGACTTTCCTTGTGGAAGTTATGATTATCGTTGAAGTAGGTGTTGTGGTTGTGTTGGCTGTATTTGTGGTTGTAGTGGCTTGGGAAGTTGTTTTGGCTGAGCTTGTGCTTGCTGCGGTTATTGTTGGAGTGAGAATGTTTATGTTTTGGCTGGTTGTTGAGTTTATGGAAAATGTGTTTGTGGTGATATTGCTTGTTGTGGCAGCACATATATTTGTTTTTTTAACAACTGTGGTTGCAATCACTGTGGTTTGAAGACTTGTGTTGGTGGTGTCCATGGGAATAGTCCTCATGATGATAGTTGGGGAAGCTGTGGGTGTGTTTGCAGTCGCTGTGTTTGCAGCCGTTGTATTTGTGGTTATGACTGCTGTGCCTGGGGTAACAGTGGTTCCAATAGCTGGAGTTGTGGCATCTGTAATTTTTGCAGCACTGACTGTGGGAATTGTGGTTAGGAAGGCTGTGTGTGTCATGTCTGTGGTTGTAGCAGTTGTGAATGTGGTGGCTTTGTTTGTTTTGGCTGTGGCTGCAGTAGCATTATCTGTAGTTGTTGTTATGGTTTGTGTAATGTCTGTAGTGGCACTGTCTGTGGTGTTGGTGGCGGGGTTTGTTATGGTTGTAGTTTGGAGAGCTGTGGTTGTACCAGTTGTGGCTGTAGTAGGGGCAATCGTGGGTATGGTGTCTGCAGTTGTAGCAGTTATGATTGTGGTGTCTGAGGTTGTGGCTGATGTGGTAACAGCGGTTGCATTTGTGGTGTGGTCTGCTGTGGTGTCTGTGGTTACATCAACAATGTCTGTAGCTGTGGTGTTTGTGGTTGCAGTTGGTGTGGTTTGAAGATGTATGTTTGTAGTGTCTATGTGTGTAACATTTGTGATTATGGTGGATAGAGTTGGGGCAGCTGTGGGTATAGGGTCTGTGGTTGTGGATGCTGTGGTTGCAGCAGTTGTGATGTCAGCTGTGGCGTTTGTGGTTGCAGTTGCTGTGGTTTGAAGATTTGCTTGCGCGATGTGTGTGGTTGTAGCAGTTGTGATTGAGGTGGCTTTGTTTGTTTTGGCTATGGCTGCAGAAGTAGTATCTGTAGTTGTGGTGGTGATGGTTTGTGCAATGTCTGTAGTGGCACTGTCTGTGGTGTTGGTGGCGGGGTTTGTTATGATTGTAGTTTGGAGAGCTGTGGTTGTATTAGTTGTGGCTGTAGTAGGGTCAGTCGTGGATATGGTGTCTGCAGTTGTAGCAGTTATGATTGTGGTGTCTGAGGTTGTGGCTGGTGTGGTAACAGCAGTTGCTGTTGTGGTATGGTCTGCTGTGGTGTCCGTGGTTACATCAGCAATGTTTGTAGCTGTGGTGTTTGAGGTTGCAGTTGGTGTGGTTTGAAGATGTATGTTTGTAGGGTCTGTGTTTGTAACATTTATTATTATGGTGGCTGTAGTTGGGGAAGCTGTGGGTATAGGGTCTGTGGTTGTGGCTGCTGGGATTGTAGCAGTTGTGATGTCAGCTGTGGTGTTTGTGGTTATATAAGCAGTTTCTGTAGCTGTGTTGTCTGTAGTTGCAGGTGCTGTGGTTTGAAGACTTGTGTTTGTGATGTGTGTGGTTGTAGCAGTTGTGATTGAGGTGGCTTTGTTTGTTTTAGCTGTGGCTGCAGTAGTGGTATCTGTAGTTGTGGTGGTGATGCCTTGTGTAATGTCTGTAGTGGCAGTGCCTGTGGTGTTGGTGGCGGGGTTTATGGTTGTAGTTTGGAGAGCTGTGGCTGTAGTAGGGGCAGTTGTGGGTATGGTATCTGCAGTTGTAGCAGTTATGATTGTGGTGTCTGAGGTTGTGGCTGGAGTGGGAACAGCGATTACATTTGTGGTGTGATCTGCTGTAGTGTGATCTGCTGTGGTGTCTGTGGTTACATCAACAATGTTTGTAGCTGTGGTGTTTGTGGTTGTAGTTGGTGTGGTTTGAAGATGTATGTTTGTAGTGTCTGTGTTTGTAACATTTATTATTATGGTGGCTGTAGTTGGGGAAGCTGTGGGTATAGGGTATGTGGTTGCTGTAGTTGCAGCAGTTGTGATGATGTCAGCTGTGGTGTTTGTGGTTATATAATCATTTTCTGTAGCTGTGGTGTCTGTCGTTGTAGTTGTGGTTTTTTGAAGACTTGTGTTTGTGATGTGTGTGGTTGTAGCACTTATGATTGTAGTGGCTGTAGTTGGGACAGCTGTGAATGTGGTTGTGTTTCCAGTGGCTGTGCTTGCAGGCATTGTGGTTGAAGTTATGACGGCTGTGGTTCCAGTGGCTGGGGTTGTGGTATCAGTGATTACAGAAGCTATGATTGTTGGAATTCTTGTAAAACGTGTGTGTGTAATATCTGGGTTTGTTGTATCTGTGCTTTTCATGGTTGTGATTATGGTGGCTTTGTTTGTTGTGGTTGCAGAAGTGGTGTCTATAGTTGTGGCACTGATAGTTGATGTGGTGCTTGTAGTTAAGGTGTTTGTGGTGTTGGTTACTGGGATTGTGATGGTTGTTACCTCTGTGTTTGTATCATTTGTGCTTGTTGTGGTTGTAGTTGAGGCAGCAGTGGGTATAGTGTTTATAGCTGTGTCTGTGGTTGCAGAGCCTGTAGTTGCAACTGCTGAGGTTTGAAGAGTTGAGCTGTCTGCGTTTGCAGCACCTATGGTTATAACAGGTGTAATTTGGCCAGCCCTGGATATGGTTTCTGTGGTTGAAGCAGGCAGGAGTGTGGTGTTTGTTGTTTTGGCTGCTGTGGTTGTGGTGTGGTCAGCTTTGGTGTCTTTGGTTATATAAGTACTTTTTGATGGTGTGGTTTGAAGACTTGTGTTTGTGGTGTCTGAGGTTGTGGCTGGTGTGGTAACAATGGTTGCAGTTGTGGTGTGGTCTGCTGTGGTGTCTGTGGTTACATCAATAATGTTTGTAGCTGTGGTGTTTGTGGTTGCAATTGGTGTGCTTTGAAGATGCATGTTTGTCGTGTCTGTTTTTGCAACATTTGTGATTATGGTGGATAGAGTTGGGGCAGCTGTGGGTATCAAGTCTGTGGTTGAGGCTGCTGTAGTTGCAACATTTGTGGTGTTGTCAGCTGTGGTGTTTGTGGTTGTATAAGCAATTTCTATATCTGTGGTGTCTGTGGTTGCAGTTGTTGTACTTTGAAGATTTGTGTTTGTGATGTGTGTGGTTGTAGCAGCTATGATTGTGGTGGCTTTGTTTGTTTTGGCTATGGCTGCAGTAGCAGTATCTGTAGTTGTTGTGGTTTGTTTAACATATGTAATGGTACTGTCGGTAGTGTTGGCGGCTGGGTTTGTTATGGTTGTGGTTTGGAGACCTGTGGTTGTATCAGTCGTTATTGTTGTGCCTGTCGTAGGGGCAGTCGTGGGTATGGTGTCTGCAGTTGTGGCATTTATGATTGTGGTATCTGAGGTTGGGGCTGGTGTGGTAACAGCAGTTGCATTTGTGATATGATCTGCTGTGGTGTCTGTGGTTACATTGACAATGTTTGTAGCTGTGGTGTTTGTGGTTGCCGTTGGTCCGGTTTGAAGATGTATGTTTGTAGTGTCTGTGTTTGTATCATTTATTATTATGGTGGCTGTAGTTGGGGAAGCTGTGGGTATAGGGTCTGTGGTTGTGGCTGCTGGGATTGCAGCAGTTGTGATGTCAGCTGTGGTGTTTGTGGTTATATAAGCAGTTTCTGTAGCTGTGTTGTCTGTAGTTACAGGTGCTGTGGTTTGAAGACTTGTGTTTGTGACGTCTGTGGTTGTAGCACTTATGATTATAGTAGCTGTATTTGGGACAGCTGTGAATGTAGTTGTGTTTGCAGTGGCTGTGCTTGCAGGCATTGTGGTTGTAGTTGTGATGGGTGTGGTTGGGTTGGCTGTGGTTCCAACGGTTGGGGTTGTGGCATCAGTGATTAAAGAAGCTATGATTGTTGGAACAGTTGGAAAAATTGTGTGTGTAGTATCTGTGTTTGTTGCATCTGTGCTTTTCATGGTTGTGTTTATGGTGGTTTTGTTTGTTTTGGCTGTGGTTGCAGAAGTACTCTCTATAGTTGTGGCACTGATAGTTGGTGTGGTGCTTGTAGTTGAGGTGTTTGTCGTGTTGGTTACTGGGATTGTGTTGGTTGTGACCTCTGTGTTTGTATCATTTGTGCTTGTTGTGGTGGTCGTTGAGGCAGTAGTGGATATAGTGTTTGTAGCTGTGTCTAGGTTTGCAGAGGTTGTGATTGCAATTGCTGAGGTTTGAAGACTTGTGTTTGTGTTGCCTGTGTTTGTAGCACCTATGGTTATAGCAGGTGTTATTTGGCCAGCCCTGGGTATGGTGTCTGTGGTTGAAGCAGTTATGAGTGTGGTGTCTGTGGTTTTGGCTGCTGTGGTTGTGGTGTGGTCAGCTTTGGTGTCTCTGGGTATATACATACTTTTTGAAGCTGTGGTTCCAGAGGCTGTGGTTTGAAGACTTGTGTTTGTGGTGTCTGTGGTTGTAGCATTTATAACTGCAGTAGGTGTACTTGGGGCAGCCATGGGTATAGTGTCCGTGGTTGTAGCAGCTGTAGTTGCAGCATTTGTGATGCCAGCTGTGGTCTTTGTGGTTATATAAGCAGTTTCTTTAGATGTGGTGTTTGTGGTTGCAGTTTCTGTGCTTTGAAGACTTGTGTTTGTGATGTCTGTGGTTGTAGCACTTGTGATTATAGTGGCTGTAGTTGGGGCAGCTGTGAATATGGTGGTGCTTGCAGGCATTCTGGTTGTAGTTATGATGGGTGTGGTTGGGTTGGCTGGGGTTGTGGCATCAGTGATTATGGAAGCTGTGATTGTTGGAACTGTTGGAAAAATTGTGTGTGTAGTATCTGTGTTTGTTGAATCTGTGGTTTTCATGGTTGTGATTATGGTGGTTTTGTGTGTTTTGGCTGTGGTTGCAGAAGTAGTCTCTATAGTTGTGGCACTGATAGTTGGTATGGTGCTTGTAGTTGAGGTGTTTGTGGTGTTGGTTACTGGGATTGTGATAGATGTGACCTCTGTGTTTTTATCATTTGTGCTTGTTGTGGTGGTTGTTGAGGCAGCAGTGGGTATAATGTTTGTAGCTGTGTCTGTGGTTACAGAGGTTGTAGTTGCAATTGCTGTGGTTTGAAGACTTGTGTTTGTGCTGTCTGTGTTTGCAGCACCTATAGTTATAGCAGCTGTAATCTGGCTAGCCATGGGTATGGTGTCTTTGTCTGTAGCAGTTATGAGTGTGGTGTTTGTGATTTTGGCTACTGTGGTTGTCGTGTGGCCAGCTGTGGTATCTCTGGTTATAGAAGTACTTTTTAAAGTTGTGGTGTCTGTGGTTCCAGAGGCTGTGGTTTGAAGACTTGTGTTTGTGGTGTCTGTGGTTGTAGCATTTATGACTCCAGTGGGTGGAGTTGGGGCAGCCATGGGTATAGTGTCTCTGGTTGTAGCAGATATGATTGTAGTATCTGGGGTGGAGGCTGCTGTGGTTGCAGCATTTGTCTTGTCAGCTGTGGTGTTTGTGGTTATATAAGCAGTTTCTCTAGCTGTGATGTCTGTGGTTGTAGCAGTTATGATTGTGGTGTCTGTGGTGGAGGCTGCTGTGGTCTTTGTGGTTATATCAGCATTTTCTGTAGCTGTGGTGTCTGTCGTTCCAGAGGCTGTGGTTTGAAGACTTGTGTTTGTGGTTGTAGCATTTATGATTGCAGTGGGTGTAGTTGGGGCAGCCATGGGTATAGTGCCTGTGGTTGTAGCAGTTATGAGTGTGGTGTTTGTGGTTTTGACTATTGTAGTTTTGGTGTGGTCAGCTTTGGGATCTCTGGTTATATAAGTCATTTTTGAAGCTGTGGTGTCTGTGGTTGCAATCATTGTCGTTTGAAGACTTGTATTTGTGGTTGTAGCACTTGTGATTACAGTGGCTGTAGTTCGGGCAGCCATGGGTATAATGTCTGTGGTTTTTGCAGCTATGATTGTGGTGTCTGTGGTGGAGGCTGCTGTGGTCTTTGTGGTTATATAAGCATTTTCTGTAGCTGTGGTGTCTGTCGTTGCAGTTGCTGTGGTTTGAAGACTTGTGTTTGTAATGTCTGTGGTTGTAGCACTTGTGATTGTAGTGGCTGTAGTGGGGACAGCAGTGAATGTGGTTGTGTTTCCAGTGGCTCTGCTTTCATGCATTATGGTTGTATTTATGATGGGTGTGGTTAAGTTGGCTGTTGTTCCAGCGGTTGGGGTTGTGACATCAGTGATTATCGAAGCTGTGATTGTTGGAAAAATTGTTTGTGTTGCATCTGTGGTTGTAGTGGTTGTGATTATGGTGGCTTTGTTTGTTTTGGTTGTGGTTGCAGAAGTTGTGTCTATAGTTGTGGCACTGATAGTTGATGTGGTGCTTGTAGTTGAGGTGTTTGTGGTGTTGGTTACTGGGATTGTGATGTTTGTGACATCTGTGTTTGTATCATTTGTGTTTGTTGTGGCTGTAGTTGAGGCAGCAGTGGGTATAGTGTTTGTAGCTGTGTTTGTGGTTGCAGAAGCTGTAGTTGCAGTTGCTGTGGTTTGAAGACTTGTGTTTGTGCCAACTGTGTTTGTAGCACCTATTGTAGCAACTGTAATTTGGCCAGTCGTCAGTATGGTTCTTGTGGTTGCAGTAGTTATGAGTGTGGGGTTTATGGTTTTGGCTGCTGTGGTTGTGGTGTGGTCAGCTTTGGTGTCTCTCTTTATACAAGTCGTTTTTGAAGTTGTAGTGTCTGTGGTTGCAATTGCTGTTGTTTGAAGACTTGTGCTTGTGGTGTCTGTGGTTGTCGCACTTAGGATTACAGTGGTTGTAGTTGGGGCAGCCATAGGTATAGTGTCTGTGGTTGTAGCAGCTATGATTGTGGTGTCTGTGGTTGTGGCTGTAGTAGTTGCAGCGTTTATCATATAAGCGGCTTTTGTAGCTGTGGTGTCTGTGGTTCCATTTGCTGTGGTTTGAAGACTTGTGTTTGTGATGTCTGTGGTTGGAGCAGCAATGATTATAGTGGCTGTAGTCGGGGCAGGTGCGAATGTGGTTGTGTTTGCAGTGGCTGTGCTTGCAGGCATTGTGGTTGTAGTTATGGCTGGTGTGGTTCTAATGGCAGGGGTTGTGGCATTTTTGATAGCAGTTGTGATTGTAGTAACTGTGGTTGGGAAAGCTGTATGTGTGGTATCTGTGTTTGTGGCATCTGTTGTTGCATCAGTTGTGACTGTGGGGGCATTGTTTATTTCAGCTGTGATTGCAGTAGTGGTCTCTTTATTTGTAGTGGGAATGGCTGGTGTGGTGTCTATAGTTGTGATGTCTGTGGTGTTGGTTATTGCTATTGCGATGGTTGTGGTTTGGAGAGCTGTGGTTGTATCAGTTGTAATTGTTGTGGCTGTAGTTGAGGCAGCTGTGGCTATAGTGTCTTTGTCTGTAGCAGTTATGTTTGGGGTACCTTGGCTTGTGGCATCTGCGGTTGTAGCGGTTGTGACTGTGGTGGCTTTGTTTGTTTTGTCGATGGTTGGAGTGCTGTCAGTAGTTGTGGCCGTGATGGTTTGTGTAGTGTTTGTAGTTGCAGAGTCTTTGGTGTCGGTTGTTGGGATTGTGATGGCTGTGACCTCCGTTTTTTTATCAGTTGTGCTTGCTGTGGCTGTAATAAGAGTAGCAGTGGTTATCGTATCTGCATTTGTAGCTGTTATGATTGTGGTGTCCTTAGTTGTGGCTGCTATGTTAGTATTTGTAGTGTGGTCGGCAGTGGTGTCTGCGGTTATATCTGAAGCAGTTATGAAGATGGTTGTGGTTTGGAGAGCTGTGGTTGTGACATCTGTGGTTGTATCAGTTGTGATAGTTGGAGTAGCTTTGGGTATAGTGTCTGTTATAACAGTTATGAGTGTGGTGTCTGTTGTTGTGGCATCTGCCATTGTAGATGTTGTGATTGTGGTAGCTTTATTTGTTTTGGCCATGGTTGCAGTAGTGGTATCTATAGTTGTGGTGATGATGGTTGGTGAGGCTATAGTTGGGGCTGTATTGTCTGAGGTTGTAGCAGTTATGATTGTGGGTACTGTGATTGCAGAGGTTGTGATGTGATCAGCTGTGGTGTATGTGGCTATATCAGTAGTGTTTGTATCTATGGTGTCTGTGACTGCAGCAGCTGTGGTTGCAGTTGACATGGTTTGAAGACTTGTGTTAGCGATTTCTGTTGTGGTTGCAGTATGGTCAGCTGTACTGTGTGTGGATAGATCACCAGTGTTTGTATCTGTGGTTGTGGTGGCTGTAAGTGAGATGTTTGTTGTTGTAGCCGTTGTGATGGTATTGGCTGTGCCAGCTGCGATTATGGCGTCTGTGGTGGTGGATGATGCTGTAGTGACTTAAGAAAACAAAAGTATTTCAAGACTCAAACAAATATAGCATATCAAATCTCAGTAAGAAATCTTACAAATTTACCACAAGAAAGATCCTCTGCTCATAAACTAGATGAATTAGTGTCAATAAATTTAATTTTGATAAAATTTAATTTTTACTGAAATTGCTCTTAAAGGATTGGAACAACAAGACCAATTCCTTTGTTTGAGTTCCCCCCTATATACTAAAGAAATTTCGGTTTGAGATCAAAAGATGAATGAGACAGTAATTCAGGATTTCAACTTTCATTTCCTGATATTTACATCTAAATGTATTAAACAACTTATAACATAGGACCTTTGATATTAAACCACCCAATCTTTGTGTGCAAAAATATTGGAACACATACTTTTAAAGTAAATGACCCTTAAAATTTGGTTGCATATCCCTTGCTTTCAAAACTACATTAAGCCAGCAGCTCACTGACATGACCAAACTGTTGCATTCTTCTTTTGTGGTGTTTTTCCAGGCTTGTACCACTGCTTTTTTCAGTTGTTGTTTGGTGGGTTTTTTTGGGGGGGGTCTCCCTTCAGTCTCCTCTTCAGGAGGTGAAAAGCATTAGATTACATTCTGAATTCATTCTGCTGCTAGTATCATATATTACATCATCAGTAAAGATGAGTGAGCCCATTCCAGAAGCAGCCATGCAAGCCCAAGCCATGACACTATCTCCATCATGTTATCTGATGAGCTTGTATGTCTTGGATCATGAGCAGATCCTTTCTTTCTCCATACTTTTGGCCTTTCCATCACTTTGGGAGAGGTTACTCTTGGTTCCAGAACTTTAGCAGCTTATCTCTGTATTTGTGAATTCTACTCTGGCCTTCTGATTTTTGCTGTTGAGTGGTTTGCATCTGGTATGGCCTCTACATTTCTGCTTTCAAAGTCTTTGAATGGTGGATTGTAATACCTTCACCCCTGCCTTGTGGAGGTTGTTGGTGGTGTTACTGGTTCTTGTTTTTCATTTTTTCTTCTCATTGCTCCACAACGTTTTTCTTCTCATTGCTCCACAATGTTTCTGTTTCCAGAGGTTTCTTTCTTTTTCAGGACATTTCAGATTGCTTTGGCTCCGACTGATTTTCCCTCTTTTCTCAGATTCAAAATTTCTTGCTTTTCTCCTATAGGCAGCTTTGTGGTCTTCATGTTGGTTTACTCTTTTTAACAACAAATGCAGTCTTTATAGGTAAAACCCAGGGCTTATACCAGGCATAGATATTCAGAGCTATTAATTTTAAAACATTCAAATAGAGCACACCTGGACAGCAAGAAATACCTGAAAAATGGGTGGGTTCAACAAAAGGTGCCATGTTCCAAGTTCCTATTATCTCATATTAATTTTTTTGTTCATCTATTGTGTGTATATAGATAATAATTACTAAAATTTTTATACACGCTTTAAAAAAAATGGTCTAGAAAATAGACATTAAATCAAATGAACACAGAGTGCCCTACTACACAGACAGGGCTGGGGACCTGTGTAGTAGTAGATAATTTAAAATGTGGTAGCATTACTTGGTTTCAGGCAGCCTCATGTAATTCCACATTGAGTAATTTATATTCTACATTATTCTATGTACTGAACTGATACCTTATTAATGTATACCTGATTAATATATTTCTTTAATCTATAAAAAATGAACATTTAAGAAAGAACACAAGCAATAAGTTCATCTTGGAGATTTACCTTTTGTGGTTGTTGAAGATGGACATGCTGAGGAATCTATAAAAATAAGGAAAGTATGTAAAAGACAGTATGAAAGGACTACTTTATAATCATAGATTTTAAGATAGAGTTTAAATGTCTTGACACATTTCAATATTACTTGGGTAATATTGAAATACTGAGATGCCCTCAGAGACTGTTAGGACACCACGGACTGGGATGTGCTGCTTATCCCACACTGTGAGGGCATAGAGGGGCTGACACACTGTCTGACGGATTACCTCAACTTCTGTGCAGACATAGTCAGACTGTACGGTGTTACCCTAATAACAAGCCATGGATAACACAGGAAGTCAAAGCTGTCCTCAACAGGAAGAAGGCCGCCTTCAGGAGCAGGGATAGGGAGGCGATGAAAGCA
>JAODOF010000018.1:33876063-33886428 GCA_027576175.1 Sciades proops | reverse complement strand
ATCTATAATTTCAACCAGAGCCTCTCAGTGCATGGCATATTTGATTAATATTGGGTGTTGCTGACTCAACTGAACTGCTACTCACTAATGTTTTTTGTAGAGAGATAGTGCAGTGGACCATCATCACTTGTGTGAAATTTTTGCAGTTAGATGTTGTGTGTTTACACAGCAGCGCTCAACAAGCCATTATTGATCCCTGTAGGATTCACGGAATAATTAGATAAAAACACTTCTATTGTGAATTACAGGTGACTCAGCAGTGACACGTACCAATGGTTTTAAACTATCTTAACTTTACACTGTTCCAGGATGTTGATGTGCTAATCCCAGTACGGGAACCCTCCAGTCTCAACAATGCTGTACCTTGACCGAGATCAGTAAAAGACCCATAATGTTTCACAGTAGAGAAAATAAAGTATCTGGAATGTCCCATGCCCATCCTTCCGTCACATGCACTGGTTCGCATCAACTGCTCACGGAAATCTATGGGTTCCAGCCTACTGCGAAATATTGTTCCACAGTTGTGTATACTACAAGACTCTTTTACAACCTTATATATTTTAACAGATTTCCGACAGTATGAATGCAGGGTTATAGTAATGTTCTTAGAAATGTTCATATCAAAAAGATCATAGATCAAAGAGAGCATGGGTTCCTATATCTAAGTCTTCAAGTAAAGGAAGTGAACTGACAGTAAATATGTACATGTATGTTTTTTGTTGTTGTTCTAGTTACCATGCATGCTAGATACTGGAGGAACTGTGGTTTGATGAACACCAGACAACCTCCAAAAGGTTCACCCCAGAGCTGTTTAAAAAATATATACATCACCGTGGACATGGATGTTATGGCAATATTTCAGTGACTTCTTGGAACTGCACTTTTTCTCTGGGTAAGAATGATTATACAACATCTTTAATAGCAAAAAAAAAAAAAGAACTTACATTACAAGCATTTAGCAGATGCTCTTATCCAGACAACAAAACAACATACCCAGAGCAGCCTGGGAAGCAGCTGAAGGTTCAGTGCCTTGCTCAAGGGCACTTCAGCCATTCCTGCTGGTCCAAGGAATCAAACCAGCAACCTTGTGGTCCCAGAGCTGCTTCTTAAACCATTAGGTCATGGATTTGGTGAGTTTTCATTTATTTTGGGTTTTCTGAAAATCAGCATGGGGTCAAGATTATGACTGCAGGGTCAATACAGCACACCTATTTGGTTTCACTTTGATTAGATGCTTTCGGTAGTCATCAACAAACTTTTGGCGGAGTTCTGATTGGATATTTGACCACTCTTCTTGGCAGAATTGTTGGAGTTCAATTAAAATTTCTTGGTTTCCTGGCATGGATCTGACCTTTAAGAACAGTCCACAAGACTCCACAGATTTTCGCGTATATTGAGGTCAGGACGTTGGGAAGGCTATTCTAAAAGCTAAAACGCTTCTTTATCTACACACTCAGAAGAAAAAAAAAAAAAAAGTACATTACTGTACCTTTAGGGGTACATCGACTTGTCACTGGGTCAGTACCCAGTAAGGTACAGATCTGTACTCTTTAGATACTGCATGGGAACATGTATGGACCTTTCCGGCCCTAAAAAAGGTACACAGTTACCCTAAGGTCCAATAATGAGCTCTCAGGGGTACATTAGTGTACTGTAGATTGTACCTTGGGGGACAGAAATGGACTCTTACTGTATCCCTGTTACTGACCGTGCATTCCACAACCAGCTTTGATGTATTTGGGGTCATTGCCCTGTTGGAACTCCCAATTATATCCAAGTTTAAACCCTCTAGCTCATAGTTTAAGGTTATGTTGAAGAATTCTGAGGTAGTCCTCCTTTATTATTCCATCCACTTTGTTTAACCATGTTTCACAGTTGGTATAGTGGTCTTGGGGGTGAATTCCTCACCTTTCCCTGTGGCCAAACAACTCAATCTTTGTCTGGTCTGACGATAAAACTTTCTGCCAGAAGATTCTCTTTGTCTATGTGATCAGCTGTAAACTTTAGTCAAGCTTGAAGAGGTTAATTTTAGAGCAGGGGCTTCTATCTTAAAACAGCAGCCTCTCAATCCATGGGGATATAAAAGTCACTTGACTGTAGACAGTGACACTGGTGTTCCTGATCACCTAACCCAATTTCCTCTTAGCTGAGGATCATAGTTTTGGTCTTCTTCCAGACCTTGGCAAAGTGGCTTCACCTCCCAATAACTTGTCAAACAAACCTTTTTTTTTGGGCACAAAGACTCTACCTAGTCAATCATGATCACTAACAAGAAATTAAGAAGCCTTGGCAAGTTGAAAAGACATTTTGGAACTTTTAGCACCAAATTAAATACGTTGATGTATGTATAAATTTGACCCCGTGTTGACTTCAGAAAACCCAAAATAAAGTTAAAACTTGTACATCAAATTCTTGTTTAATTATTGAAGATGCTGTACAATCAATCAATCATTCTTCACCAGAAAAAGAACAGTCCGAAGAAATTACTGAAAGCAGAATATTGCCATGATCATGTCCATGATAGCGTATGAAAACTTCCGACCCCAATGTATGTTTAAAAGAGGCTCAGGATGGTTCCCCCTAATGAAGGCTGGTGAAGCCAGAGTTGCATTTTAAGTTTCATTATCAATATTGTTAAATTCACATGCAGGAACCAAAAGACATACAGATACAGTAGTTTAAGAAGGAGGGGGGAAGGGGGGAAAAAAAAAAAAAAAACGACTCAGGACGGTCAGGATGTCCTCTACTGGGAGGTTGGAGAGTGCAGCGCAGACGTTTCTCCTCTTTGGTCCAGCTCGTTCTGAAGCCGTGTCAGATCCTCCAGCTCCTCTAGCTCCCGGAACTGACGGTCAGTTTTGTGACTGACAAGCGAGCGGTAAAAATGGACAGCAAAGACAATAAAGATGAGGCCAAATGGCACCATGATAGAGGTTGAGGTGATGGCGGCAGCCACCCCAGCTGAGACTGTACCATTTTTCTGATTCTTGGGCCTGATGGGTAAAAACTTGACCCAGCAGAGCAGGACGACCTCAGCAAGGAAGAGCAGTGTGCCGATGACCGTTGAAAAGGCCCAGGCTAGCTCGACATGGCGATGCATACGTTCATGTGGAGACTCACGAACAGAGTTCAGGTTGTGTACATTGCTGACAGCCTCGATGTTGGGCAGGATGCAGGTGCTGATCATCAGAGCAAAGAGATGAACTGCCACCAAGACTGTGGTGCATGCACTGAATGCGATCAACAGACCAGGGGGGTATTCATGACTTGTATCCAGTTGAACCTCCACCATTGCAACCTACACACACACACACACACACACACACACACACACACACACACACACACACACACACACACACAGAGAGAGACGACTGGACTGAGAAACATGTCTTTATTTTCTACTCCGTGTCAATTTAAAACAGACGTCTCATCCGTTCAGAGCTGATGGCACTAGTCAAAAGTATTAAAAGGTAATTATCAGTCATTGGCTGCTTTGTACGCAAGGAATTTTCTGTTGAAAACCTGTGGTATGGGGTCAAATTCCAGTTTTTATTTTATGATTTGACTGGCCACTTTATTAGAAACACCATACGGAGTTGTGCTCTCAGAATATAATCATTTCTGCTTGGCATGGATTTCACAACATGTTGGAAACATTCATCTGAGATTCTGGTCCATGCTAGCATGATTTTGTAACAGTACTGCTGTAAATTTGTCAGCTGCACATTCATGCTGTGAATGTCCTATTGTACCACATCAAAAACATGCTCTATTGGATTCAGATGTGGTGACTGGGGACACCACGGATATAACCCGAACTCACGGTCATGTTCATGGAACAAATTTGTGCTAACTTGTCCTTCGTGACATGGTGCATTATCATGCTAGAAATAGCCAATATACAAGTTAATATTGGTTAATTGTGGCTATAAAAGGGATTTATGTGGTCTGCCACAATGCTCAGCCTATGGCCTTCGAACAATGCATGAGTGATATTAAGGGGCCCCAGCGCGTGCCAAGAAGAGAGAGAGAAAGAAAGAAAGAAGAAGAAAAAAAAAAAAAAAAAAAACATTCCCCACACCATTATACTACCACCACCAGCCTGAATTGATGACACAAGACAGATTGGGTCCATGGATGCATACTTTTGATGCCAAATTCTGACCCTACTGTCCACAGAAATTTATCAGACCAGGCTCCTGAGTCGCACAACAAAAAGAGCATTTCATTCTTTTGCCTGGAGATCACGACTTTGAATGCCGATGAGGACATAGCGATCCATGGCCAAGAGTCTCCAAGAGAGAAAAATTTATCAAAACTGACCATGCTCTCAGGGTGGTAGGTGTGGCATACACACTTGCCTATCAATTATAGCAACACTAGCTAATCATTAGCATCTGTGAGATCAAGAACGCAGAAGTTGATAGATAGTGCTTCCCTCTGAGTGTGTTACGCCACCTCGTGATATTGTATGAGCAGCAGTTTGAAAAGTTGTGGTCACGTGAGGAAGTACGTGTTACCCTTTAACCCTCCCTAGTTGGTAGCTGTCATGTGATCAGGGAGGTCTGACTGGACGGTAGGAATTACTAAAGTCCCAAGACTAAACTGGGGAGCCATTATAGCCTCAAATCATTATTCCTGGCTGACTGGCCTTAACGTGGTACATTACATTAATGGCATTTAGCAGACACTCTTATCCAGAGCGATGTACAATATAACCCAGAACAGCCTGGAGAGCAGGAGATGGTTTGGTGCCTTGCTCAAGGGCACTTCAGCCATTTCTGCTGGTCCAGGGAATCAAACATAACCTTTTGGTCCCAAAGCTGCTTCTCTAACTATTAAGCCATGGCTTCCCCAAGCTTCCCTATAGTCTTCTACTATTGTTGTCCACTTACCCGAGATGCTTTTCTGTTTACCACGGTTGTAAAGAGTGCCTATTTGCATTACCAGTGCTTTCCTGCCAGCTTGAACAAGTCTGTGCTGTGTTTCCCAAAAGCATTGCGACACAAAGATTATTAAACGGTAGAGCAAGCAGCACAAGGAGTCAAGTCAAGTCAAGTCTGTTTGTATGTATAGCACTTAACAATAGACATTGTCCCAAAGCAGCTTTACAGAATTTGAATGACTTAAGACATGAGCTAATTTTATCCTTAATCTATCCCCAATGAGCAAGCCTGTGATGACGGTGGCAAGGGAAAAAAAAAATCCCTCAGACGACATGAGAAAGAAACCTCGAGAGGAGGGAACCCATCCTCATTTGGGCAACAACAGACAACATGACTAGAACGTTAACAGTTTTAACACGAAGTCAGTCTCGTTGAGGTTATAACTCTCCATTAATGGAAACTTGAGTGCAACGAACGCTCGGCTCTCCTAGTCAAGATGTTTTCAGGAAACGTCTTGACGCCAAGATATCTGGTTATTTTCCTCTGAACTCTCATCATGAAGGCATTTCCACCCACAGAACTGCAACTCGCTGTATAGTTTTCACACCCTTGTGTTCCAAAATACTCAGAACAGTCCATCTAGTACCATCAACCATGCTTAAAGGTCACGGAGATCATGTTTTGATATCAGTTTGTGATGATCTGAAACTCGCCCTGCATTTGCATGAGTTTTGCATTGCACTGCTGCTGCTATATGAAGACTGGATGATAACTGCATCAATGAACATGCATACAGGTGTTCATAATAAAGCGGCCACTGAGTTGCATTTTTGATCTGCTTTTGAGCCAAGGTGGTGGTGGTGGTGGTGGTTTAAAAAAAAAAAAAAACAAATAAAAGAAAAAAAAAACCCTGATTAGACCATGAATAATAATAATAATTATTATTATTATTATTATTATTGGGAATTGCAGACAAACATCTGTCATAAATAGACATGTTGACCTTTTTAAAACAATAAACATGTTATTCAATGCCTAATATATGGTGTACAGGTGTGTATTTTTAAAGCCAGGACAGTGTGAAGAAGATGAAGTGCTGCTCTGGAGCAGCTCTAGGAAGAGCGGAGTTACTCACCATGGCGAAGCCGGACAGCAGAGCTGAAGTGCGGCTTGTGGCTTTGAGCTTCGCCCGGCTCAGATAGAGCTTCCGCCAGGATAGAGCCTGTAGAGACAGCTCACTTCCGCTCATCGCGCGCACAACAAAACAAAACAAACACACTACTAAATTAATCCCTGCTGTGGTTTTAGAGGTAAATCATTAAAAATAACGCGTCTGAAATGTCACCCGACTCAAACCTCTACATTTCTCTGGTTCACCACCTGCCTGCCTCCTGCATGAGGAGTTACCCAGAATCCTCTGCGGTTCCTTTAGCTCCAGCCTCTCTTTCACAGAGACACTTAGAGTCCTGACTGCACATTTTCATACTTTAATACGGTTTAATTATGGAAGCCCAGTTCAGCCTTGAAGCTATATTGTATTTCATAATAATGAGAAAGTATCTCATACTGTCAGGATCATAACAAGACCATCAGTGATGGTGGAGCTCAGTCCCATCTACTCCAAAAGGAATGATCTAAAGTGGGCCACCTTGCACAAAAAATGCTGCTCATTAAGGCTTAATTAGTCCATAACTTCATTAATAATTGTAATTAAGCAAATCTGGGGAGAAGTTATATGTACCCTAGGTACCCTGACCTTCCTGCTCAAAATAATCAAAATCGGTGAAGAATTGAAGGAGAAGAAGCCCTTTGTGTGGAAACTGCTCGGTAGGGATTGATTCACTAATTACTCCATATCTTCATTATTAATTGCAATTATGCAGATTTGGGTAGAAGCTACAGTATATGCAGACCGACCTTCCTGCCAAAAATAATAAAAATCGGTGAAGAATTGAGAGAGAAGAAGCTATTTGTGTGGAAACTGCTCATTTGGGATTGATTGATTAATTCATTACTCCATAACTTCATTATTAATTGCAATTATGCAAATTTGGGTGGAAGCTACAGTATGTGCACCCCAGACAGACCGACCTTCCTGCCAAAAAGAATAAAAATCGGTGAAGAATTGAGGGAAAAGAAGCAATTTGTGTGGAAACTGCTCGTTAGGGATTGATTGATTACTCCATATCTTCATTATTAATTGCAATTATGCAAATTTGGGTAGAAGTTATATGCACCCCAGGCAGATCTACCTTCCTGCCAAAAAGAATAAAAAACAGTGAATTGAGAGAGAAGAAGCGATTTTCATGAAATGTAGACGACGCCCTGTCATTGATTATTTTACTGTAACAGCACAACACACACAGTTGTTTATTACTCACTCATCACCTTCTGTATCATCTCACAAAGAGAAACACACACTGCTTCATGCTCATTCGTAATTCAAATCAACTGTAATGTTTCCATCATCGTTACCATTAAATACTGAATTTAATTTTGTGATACAATGACAAGAAATAACTCTTCATTTCTGATGAATTCTGAACCCAGACATGGTCTCCATGGTAATCTAGCAGATCGAGACTCTTCATCAATCTGTGCTAGATTTCCAGACTTTCTAGAATTCTCGACTAAACCAGAAAAGCCAATTTATTCCACCTGACTGAAGCCTTAATAATTGGTCTTCTTAATGAAGACTGACAGGGACGAAAGTCAATTATTAATATGGAGTGAACCGTGGCAGATTGTTTATCAGAAGCTTGCTGTTGTTTACTGCTAAAACGACTCAGCGTTGACTTTTAGACATCACTGAGTGAAACGTTGGACTGAGGTTTGAACAGCAGCCATTTGCTGTGTGCATGTTCTCGACTTCTCTACATCCGCATCCTCGATCGGAGTCTCTGTTCTCAGATGTCCATCCTCATTGTCTTTGTCTTCTGAAAGAGCAGAAATCAGAGATGTAATGAGTTTCTTTTATCTCATACTGTACTGTAGCTTTGAACTGTCACAGTAAAAAAGAGCTGAGGACGAGCATGGAGAAGAAATCCTTGAAATGAAAGTGTAATAGCGTTTCGAAAGAAACTTACCAAAGACGCTAAATGCAATTAATGTCTGGACAGGGACAGAGTGCGTGTGTGTGTGTGTGTGTGTGTGTGTGTGTGTGTGTGTGTGTGTGTGTGTGTGTGTGTGTGCGTGTACATATTTTCCCAACAATAGTATGTCAGCTATAAAACACCGTGTGTCATGCTGTTATAGTAAAGTAATCAGTGACAGGGTGGTGTGATGAAGCGAAGGGGTATAGTTCATATATACCCCTCTGAAGGTGATTGTTTTCCGATAACAGCATGCCCCCCATGTGTTTTATTCCTCTTACACAAGAGCAATTTGCCAATGATTGCAATTCATTTATTAAATAATGACAAGTGTATTTATTTATTTATTTATTTATTTACAGTATAGAGACATGTTTAATGTTCTGGAACATCCAGTTCCTCTTCTCACTCATGTTCCAGCAGATACAACAGATCATTCTTTGAATCTGTGGCATGGTGGTGCAGTGGTTATGACTTTCACCTCTCAGCAAGAAGGTTCTGGATTCAAATGTCACAACCAATGGGGGTCTTTCTCTATGGAGTTTGCATGTTCTCCCCATGTCTGTGTGGGTTTCCTCCACTGTCCAAAGACATGTGGTTAGGTTATCTGACTACTCTAAATTTGGCATGTGTGTGAATGGTTGGGTGGAAACTGCTCTACGTCTTCCATGTCCACCCTGGGTAGTTTTCCTGAGCTAACTAACACATCTGCAGTAAACAGTCAACTATCTCTTTCTCTTTGGCAATCCAGTCTCAGGAGACCATCTGTGCACCTCTGGAGGTGTGACTTCTTCTGTTGTGGCTTCTAATGTGGCTTAAGAGTCCATTCCTGGATCTGCACACCCTGTTGCACACAGTGCATATGTGTTGTGCAGTTGAGCATGCGTTTGGTGCTATAATCTTCTGTTGTCTCCGTTTCTCCGCTGCAAGTTCTCCCCTTCTCTTGTCTGCTTCCATGATACCGTTATGCACAACTCGGCACCAGGCAGCTCTGTCCTCAGCCTGCGCTTCCCAGGTGTCTGTAGAGATGTTGCATGCTTTCAAGTCTCTCTTGAAAGCATGCAACATGCTTTCAAGAGAGACTCTACAGGAGGCTTAATCTTGTTTTCGAAATGAGAAAGAACTTGTGCCGCTAGTGTAGTGGTATCATACAAGATTCCCACTCTTGTGACCCGGGTTTGATTCCTGGGTGGTGCAATGGTTTTGGGTGGCACGGTGGTGTAGTGGTTAGCACTGTCGCCTCACAGCAAGAAGGTTCTGGGTTCAAGCCCAGCGGCCAGCAGGGGCCTTTCTGTGTGGAGTCTGCATGTTCTCCCCGTGTCTGCGTGGGTTTCCTCTGGTTTCCCCCACAGTTCAAAGACATGCAGTTAGGTTAACATGGGGTGGCCTTGGACTGAAGTGCCCTTGAGCAAGGTACCTAATCCCTAACTGCTCCCCGGATACTGTAGTATGGCTGCCCACCACTCTGGCTATGTGTGTGTGCTCATTGCTTCAGATGGGTTAAATGCAGAGGATGAATTTCACTGTGCTTGAGTGTGCATGTGATAAATAAAGGTGGCTTCTTCTTGAATATGATTAAAAAGAGTGAAGAGAGGGCGAATCATAACAACATGGCACTGATGACAGCCAAATTATCAAAAGGAAATGGTTTACCCTAATAAATTTGCATAGTTTATTTTCCAAGCAAAATCCGTCATGTAAAGCCTTTAAAACCAATCTGATGTTTATTCTAATTAGAATGCACACAATAATCATTGTGAGAAATGACGGGGAAAATGACTTTTGCGTTTATCAGAACAAATTAAAAATGACATATTTTGTCAGGTTAATATCGTCAACACAGATTTACTCTTGAATGCATTTAACCCCATTTGACAAAGATTACTGTGAAGCGCATTAAAATGCCAATAAGATGTTAATGACACAATTTCTATGCATACAAACCAGTCCAAAGATGATAGTCAACTGCGTTCTCCAAAACCGGGTGAGACTTAAATCAACACATTCATGCATTTAAATAGATAATCTTCTTCAAGTCTCCTTCAATGTCAATGACTCTGTCATGAGTAATATCTGCTTGGCTGAAACGGTGTATATTTCATGTCCCAAAGTCAGTTCTTAATAGTGTCTGCTCTAGACTAGCCAGAAAAAAGAGATAATCGCACAGGGCCACGTCTTTCTTTTCATGCTGTTGCTATTGGACATACAGATCTGCAGATAAACTAATGGTCTTTCGTAGTTATACAGTAATCATGATGCAGCTGTTAAAACCAAGAGCTGGTAAAAGAATTAAATTGCAGTTGTCTACTGAACTCATCTCATCTCATTATCTCTAGCCGCTTTATCCTGTTCTACAGGGTCGCAGGCAAGCTGGAGCCTATCCCAGC
>JAODOF010000018.1:33056468-33067691 GCA_027576175.1 Sciades proops | reverse complement strand
ACCAAATTCTAGTGTTTTTTTTTTTAATTAAAGCTGTATGCTGTACAATCATTCTGCCACAGAAAAAGAACAGTTCAGAGAAATCACTGAGAGCCCAAATATTGCCATGACGTTCATATCCAAGATGACAGTCATGTCACTGTATGTAAACTTCTGACTACAACTGTATATATACATTTACAAGTACCGCAAGTTGGCCTAGTGGTTCGCGTGTCCGCCCCTCAATCAGGAGATCATGAGTTTTACTCGTGGTTGGGTCATACCAAACCCAAAAAGTGATCTTCGAACTTTTTGACTTACCCTCGTATTTGCCATGCTTCCTCAATCACTCCAATATAAATGTGTAATGGTTCAGTCCAAGGACAACATGCATGTTATTTCACTTCCAAACAATACTGAAAGGGACTAAAAACTAACTGAATCTTGGGGATGACTTCTAGCTTTCCGGATGTTGACACTAAACCAACTTCGACGTGTCTGTCCTTATATCCATGAAGTGCGGTCAATAACTTGATCTGTGCACAGGTTTTCCACTTATTGGTTCTCAGTAAGCCTGTTTTTTTCTGCATTAAAAACATTAAAATATTCCATTTTTGTGAACACTGATTCCGACTGTAGTGTGTTAATGCAGTGTGAGTGAATGACAGTTCTTTGAATGTCATGTCGACACCATTTACTTGTCTGTTGTCGTGTCTGTGTGATGCCACCTGCAAAATCACAATCTAGTAGCTGTGCCAACTTTTACCCACTTACTGTTCAGCAGAACACACACTTCTTGTGTGCACCTGTATTTTTTTTTTTAAGTGTGCTTTGAGTGCTTTATGTAACATGGTTTTATAGGTAAGATAGATTGGAATAAACTTATTAAGCATTATATAACTGCATGAGTGGCTATTTGTAGACTTTATACACTTGATTGAAAAATGTTATAAATGTATAAATTGGCTTATCATCACAATAATAGATTTTAACACTTTCCAAAATAAATGTGCAACTCAGGCTTGTAGTACTCAAGTCCGACTCGTGCCCTAATTTTAAGGACTCGTGACTTGATTTGGACTTGAGCACTGACGACTCGGACTCGTACATTAGCTGCATTCGGAATCGTAAATTGGAGACGAGGACTCAGATTTTTTTCTTTATTTTTTTGTAACATACCATAATAATTTGGCATAAGATATTTATATGTACATTAAATTTTTATACTAATTTTGTGTAAGAGTGTCACACCTGCGCACCTTGGCGCGTGCATCAGATAGACTCTCGGGCGTGCTCCGGACAGTACATGTGCCAAGCGGACTCTCACGTGTGCCATAAATGACTCACACCTGCACAGGATTAAAGCACAATCAGAGCACCGATATAAAAACTGTGAAAACGCACTTACTCTGCGAAGTATTGAGTTGCGTTGCTGACACATTACCGAGCCTTATTTCCTTGTTTGGTTTCCTGATTTCCTGTTTCTTGTCTTTGATTCTGCCGAGTCTATGATCGCCTGTTTGTGCCTCGCTCGACCTATTGCCTGTTTCACTGTTTTACGATTTTGCCTGCCGTTCTGGATTGTTTTTGTCTTCACTTATATTAATAAACACGCCTTCTGCGCTTACATCCGTCTCCCAGCCATCTCTGACAGAGAGAAGCACATTTACCTGTTCATACGTCATGTTCAGGAACAAGCTACTGCTAATGGCGTTAAAACGGCCACCGTCAAATGGTGCAGTTGGAGTGTTGGACTCGACTCGGATCAATAGTGGACTCGACTCAATTTTTTTTCACGACTTGGACTTGACTTGGACTTGAACACCGGAGACTCGGACTCGAGGTTTAGTGACTCGACTACAACACTGCTACAGGGTCAAATACTACATTCGATCTCCTTACATAAACACTAAAAGGGGAAGGACATGTAAGCTAGCTTACACTGCATCGTTTGTGCTTTGTTTTGGGAGTCGATCCTTCAATAAGGTCGTCCTTTTCAGTTCTTTGACTTGTTTTTCGTTTTTTGCACTTTATATGACGAAACACAAAGACAGACAGGTTGTTGGCTTCGTGACTCGGGTCATCAGACTTTACTCCACCACTGAAGTGTGCAGAACGCAGTCGCGTGTTGTCTGTCGGTGTAAAATTTTGACAATGAATTCTGTCTAAGCACGCTTTTCGACGCTTGGTATTCTATGAAACTTTAAATCAGGAAAAGTTGTTGAGCGCTATATCTGCCCTCTTCTGCATACATGAGCTCACAGTCGCACACACGCAGCATGTCTTCAAGTGGTTTATTCCACTTATACCATGGCAATATACTAACACTAGCAATTTGTGTTTATTAAACAATGACCCATTATATTTTTAAATTGATTTATAGTTACAGTTAATGTTGTGGAATGTCCATGAAACAAGTTAGTTCATGTTATCACTTATATTGTAGCAGCTATAAAAAAGGTTTCCCATCAACAGCTTCTCTCAACAGGTTGCCGTGTTTCCAAAAATAGTCAGCATCCGCTATAAGTCCCTGTACTAGTTGTTATTGTATCCCTCGTCAAAAAAATTCCCGTGCAGGGATTGGCCAAGGATGGATCATGTGACAAAGTAGTTCCACCATTGATTAAGCAATGTATCTTGCGACATCAAAAATAAAAAACAATTGGATATGCTGTGAATCAGTCATGGTATATCCTGGATATACCATGAACTGACGTCACAATTTCAAGTGTTATGGCTGACTCGAGTCACAGCTGTGGCTCTGTGAGCATTTCTGTGTGTGTAGATTGACAGTACAGGTGTCGGGGAAAATTCTTTTTATGACCTACACTTGAAAAATCTGAAAGGCAGTCTAGCTTTAACGGTTTTGCTCTGGCATGTTCGTATCATGTATACCTCTTTCAATTTCTGTATGAAAACAGAATTTTGAAGTGAATCGCGCGCGTGTGTGTGTGTGTGTGTGTGTGTGTGTGTGTGTGTGTGTGTGTGTGTGTGTTATACAGGTTCAGATAATCATCCTTTGTTCCAGACCAAACCTGCAAGAGGTGTTTGGTGAGAAAGCTTCATCCTCTTTTACCTCACAATGATGTACTTTGTATGTATCGTCGAATAACTATATTGCTAAACAACATCTACAACTTTTGTTCCATTAGCATTCTTTGAGCGGTGCTCTAATTTTTCATCATTGGTAAGACATGTGGATATAAAAGTCGACCCCACCTTCTTAAAATTGCAGGTTTTTGTGATGTAAAACATGCAACCAACATAAATCTTAAATCTTGATTTAATGAATTAGTACGTGGGCATTTATTTAGTGGTGCAACAGAAATGTTTGTCCTATAGGTTGGGTTGCACCCGACGTCACAGCCGCCTCATTAGATATGCAAGATGTGAAGTGGTGGTCAGCTAAGCTCACTATTCACGAAGCATTACTATCGCTGGGGTGTCTCGCTAGTCGTTAAAATGCCCGATGGTTGCGTTATTTTGGGCTGCTGGAATCAAACAAAGCGTGAAACTGGTAAAAGTTTCTTCCGGGTTTCCTGTGAGGTGATAAAAGGTGAACGAGCAAAGAATTTTACGAAAAGACAACAAGAAAGGTGTCTCTTGAACCTTTCACTGCGGTCAAAGGGAGTAGAATTGAAGAACGCTCGAATTTGCAGTGATTACTTTGTGAAAGGTTTGTAAATTCTTCTGATTTATTTTGTTTGGATTCACAAATGACTTTTCTCGCCGTTTTCCGTGATTTCGTAATGTTTCGAAGTTCATGAGACGCTTAAGTCCTCACATGTGGTTTTGTTTACTGTTTGATCTTGGTTGCTGTGTTGTAAACTAACGCGTACGTTTTGACTTTCTTTATCAGGATGTCCTTTACAACGTTGTCAAAAGACGCGCACATAAGACTACACGCCTTATTAAGTTGTGATTTGGGGATGGACATTTGACCTCACAGTAATCTTGACCTGGTGAAATTCCTTTCATTAGCCTTTGAGATATCGCGTTCACAAGGTTTCGGGATGGACATTTGACCTCACAGTGACCCAGACCTTAGACCTTTTGATCTCAAAATCTAATCAGTTCATGTTTGTACCAAAGCACACAAATCGTGAAAGTTTGGTGAAATTCCTTTCATTAGCCTTTGAGATATCGCGTTCACAAGGTTTCAGGACGGATGGACAACCTGAAAACATAATGCCTCCTGCACCTTACGGTGGCGGAGGCATAAAACAAAAACACCCAAAAAAACCCCCCTAATGACTATGTTTAGTAGCGAAATTAAGCACATTTACTTTCACAATGTGAGAACTCGCAGGATTGGATGAGAGCTGAGGGCCATAATAAAACCACTTGTTAATGAGGCTAACTGAAAGAAAAGACTTCAATTTACTAGAGAGCATAAAGACTCTGGAGCAATTGAAAAAGGTCAGGTGATCTGATCAGTCCAGATTTACCCTCTTCCAGAGCAATGTACACTTCAGGCTACAAAGTGCATAAAGTGATGCACCCATCATGCATAGTGGCCAATGTTGAAGCCTCTGGAGACTGGGGTTGCTTCAAATGGGTCAGGTCTAGGCTCAGCAACATTATGTGACAATAAAATGAAGTCAGCTGACTACCAGAATGTATTGAATGACCAGGTGATTCAGTCAATGGATTTATTTTTTTTTCCCCCACCTAACAGCACAGGCATACTCAAGGATAACAATGCCAGGATTCATCAGGCTCAAATTGTGAAAGAGTGGTTCAGAGAGCGTAAGGAATCATTTTTACCCATTAATTGGCCACCACAGATTCCTGCCCTTAACCCCACTGAAAGTCTTTGGGATGTGCTGGGGAAGACTTTACAGTTGGTCGGACTCTCCTGTTGTCAATACAAGATCTCAGCAAAAAATGAATGCAACTTGGGATGGAAATAAATGTTGGGACATTGCATAAGGTTATCAAAACAATGCCACAGCAAATGCGTGCCATAAGCAAAAGGTGGTCCAACAAAATCTAGTGCGCACATTTTTTTAGCCAGGCAGTGTCATTTGAAGGAACGTCATGCAGCAAGACAATGACCCACAACTTACTGTCAACACAACAAAGGACTTCAATCTTGGAAAAAAGGTAAGGTTTTAGACTGGCCAAGACCATAACCAGACCATAACCCAACTTGAGCATGTATTACAGCTCCTGAAGAGGAGAATGATGGAAGAAATCCCCCAAGACAAACTGCAACTGAAAGAAGCTGCTGTACTATGGCAGGCGAAGCCACTACTATAAATTAGTATCTTGTTCTTAGTGACTTGCCTGGTTAAATAAAAATGAGTTTAGTAAATATATTGTCACTGCACAAGTTAATTTTTCAGTGTTCACCGCAAATACAGTAGTGCATCTCGCACAATTAGAATATCGTGAAAAAGGATTCTTTGGATTGAAAATCAATACCACGAAAACAGAACTCCTATACCAACCCTCACCTTAGCCACAGGCAATGTCAAACAATGTTGTCTTGGTCAATGGAACGCCTCTTAGGAGTTCTGAGTTTCATCTACTTAGGCAGTGCAGTTACCAACAAACTCCTCAGACTTGGAGGGAGACCACCAGATTCAAGCTGCCACCAAAGCCTTCAGTACATTACAAATGTCTTGCCATGACATCAGGAGAACCACCAAGTTGAAAGTATACGATGCCACAGTCTTACCATCTCTGCTTTACGCCACCGAATGCATGACGCTCTACTGTAAGCATTTCAAGAAACTGACCAGGCTACAACTCCAACACCTGTATCAAATCCTCAAAATAAGATGGCAGGACAAGGTCCCTCAGGCAAGCCAAAACAGTAAGCATGGAAGCCCTCATCACAGCCTCCCAACTTCGTTGGGCTGGACACATCTGGAGCATGCCCAACACACGACTACCCAAAGCTGTTTTCTATGGAGCACTGAGCTGAGGAAAGAGGAGACAAGAAGGACAAAAACTGAGGTAAAAAGACAAAACATGAAGAATGCCAGAGTTATCGATCAGATGTGGGAAAGGGATGCCTCAGATAGAGCAACATGAAGCATAGTTAAAAGCTCAGTATCCACAATTGAAGACAAGTGTCTAATGGAGTATACGAGAGCTCACGAAACCAGACATTCCATAGCAGCTCAACCAGGACATTCATGCCACTGCTGCGGATGACTCTGTCGCTCTAGCGCCGGCCTCACAGCCCATCTGCGTTTCTGCGCATCTTAATGAAGCAATCATCACTTGCAATGGACAGCCAACGATGACTGTGAAAAAGTTCAATTTTTTCGTAATGGAATTCAAAAACAAATTTTCATACATTCTGTTCATTACAGAGTGAAATATTTCAAGCCTTTTTATTTTAATTTTGATGATTGACTTGTAGCTCATGAAAATCAGAAATCCTGTATCTCAAGTTATTAGAATATTTCCTAAGATCAAAAAGAGAATTTACAATACAGAAATGTCTAACTTCTGAAAAGTATGTTCATGTACTCAGTACTTGGTTGGGGCTCCTTTACCCTAAATTACTGCATCAGTGTGGCATGGCATGCAGGCAATCAGCCTGTGGCACTGCTGTGGTGTTATTGAAGCCCAGGTTGCTTTAATAGCAGCCTTCAGCTTGTCTGCATTTTTGGGTCGAGCGTTTCATCTTCCTCTTGACAATACCTCTAGTCTCTATGGTGTTCAGGTCAGATGAGTTGATTGGTCAATCAAGCACAGTAATATCATGGTCAGCAAACAATTTGATAGTAGCTTTGGCACTGTGGGAAGGTGCCAAGTCCTGCTGAAAAAAGAAATAAGCATCTCCCCAAAGCTTGTCAGCAGATAGAAGCATGAAGTGCTCAAAAATCTCCTGGTAGATAGCTGTATTGACTTTGGAATTGATAAAACAGTGGACCAACACCAGCAGATGATACGGCACCCCAAATCATCACAGACTGCAGAAACTTCACACTGGACTTCAAACACCTTGGATTCCAATGCTTTCTCTCCTTAGCCCAGGTAAGACGTTTCTGGTATCGTCTCCGGTTCAGGAGTGGCTTGAACAGTTACAGCCCCTTTCATGAAGATGTCTGTGCATGGTGGCTCTTGATGCAATCGACGCCATCCTCAGTCCACTCCTTGTGAAGCTCTCCCAAGTTCTTGAATTGACTTTTCTTGACAATCCTCTCAAGGCTGCAGTCATGCCTATTGCTTGTGGACCTTTTCCAGCCAATCTTTCCAGCAATTACCTTGGCTTACCCTCCATTTGGAGGGAGCTGATGATTGTCTTCTGGACAACTGCCAAGTCAGCAGCCTTCCCCATGATTGTGTTTGCGGGTACTGAACTAGAACCAAGAGATGCATGGTGTTTATACTGTTTTCCTCAAGCTCAAAATGAAACACTTTCGTATTTTTTGCACTGTTGGCCATAATTATCAATTTAAATAGAAATTCCAGTTTACATGTAATGAGTCTAGAATATATTAAATTTTCACTTTCATAATAACTGATGGAAATAAGATCAACTATGAGCGACTGCTCACTTGCGTATACCCCCGCTCTCTCTTATATCAGAATGCAAGCAATCAAAGGAATAGGACACTTATGAACGTTGACTTCAACATATAATTAACCCTGAAACAAGTAAAGAGCAGTGTTCTCCCCAGGTATTTCAAATAGTATCCCGATAAACTGTCATTTTGAAATAGAATTTTGCTTCTTGAAATGGCATCCAAATCCACCCTATATGTTTTATAAATACATTAAATTGGTAAACAGGTAGTCTATTTGTGACAGACCTGAAAATGGTATCCAGGGTATAGAACCCCAAGCTGAAGCTCAGTACTAATCATCAAGCAGTTGTGATTTGTAGTTGCTGAGAAGTGTTATGAAAATTTTGTAAATCCACCCTATATGTTTCATAAATACATTCAGTTGGCAAACAGGAAGTTGATGCGCGACAGACCTGAAAAAACAGTATACACAGTATAGAACCCCAAGCTGAAGTTTGGTACCAAGTGGCTATGATTTGTGGTTGCTGAGAAAAAGGTTGTTTTGGACAGATGGAAATACAAGAGATATGGAGATAGGGACGGACAGTGGTAAACCAGTAACCCCCCCCCCCCCCCCGGAGTGGGGGTATAATAAAGTAGGAAGATCCTGAGTGTGAGTAACAATTTGCGCTACCACTGCTAGTGCAAATTAAATAAATTGAGTGATTGTTTATTTAGTGATATACCATATTTTCCAGACTGTATCAATCCACATTGCATTTGGCTACCTTTTCTCTCTGCACAAACATATGACTTTGCTGTATAAGTAGCATTAAGATAGTGGCCATTTTACCATTTTTACTTTATCACCCCTGTCCATATAATGTTGCTACTGAAAAGCTTATTTAGTTCATTCCTAAATATTATTGGAGCAAACTACTAAATTAGCTACTTCAATTACTAGCCAGCTAGCAATATGTGCCACTTTATATTATAGAGCCATGAGCTAGCTAGATCATTGAATAACAAGCTAACACAGGCTAGCTGGCCTTCATGGATAGTTGCCCTTTTTTTTATATATATATATATAAATAATTATAAAAATTTGTATGAGGTGTTTGAAAACTGTGTAACATTGCCTGAATTTAAGTACAAATTCAGTTCAGGAAAGGTCTAGTCTTTGAGGAGCAAAGATGAGCCAAGGATCTCCAGTTGGTCAACAAATGTGAGAAAATTATTGAAGTGTTTTTTAAAAACAATGCTCCTCAAAGAAAGATAGGAAGGGATTTGAATATTTCACCCTCTATGGTGCATAATATCATTCAACAATTCAAGGAATCTAATGGAATTTCAGTGCGGCAAGGGCACAAGCCTAAGCTGAACACCTGTGATCTTTGATCCCTCAGACAGCACTGCAGCAAGAACCGTCATTCATCTATAGCTGATATAACCACATGGGCTCAGGATTACTTTGGCAAACCTTTATCAAGCACTACAATACAGAGTTACATCCACAAATACCAGTTAAAACCTGACTAGGCAAAAAGGAAGCCTTATGTTAACTGTGTCCAGAAGCACCATCAACATCTCTGGGCTTGGAGGCATCTGTTATTTTACAATCACACAGTGGAAACGTGTATTGTGGTCAGACAAATCAGTATTCCAGGTCTTTTTTGTAAGAAATGGACACTTTGTGATCCGGACCAAAGACAAAAAGGACCATCCAGACTGTTACAAGCAACAAGTCCAAAAGCTAGGGTCTGTCATCATGGTATGGGGTTGTGTCATTGCCCTTGGCAAAGGTAACTTACACTTCTGTGATGGCAGCATTAATGCAGAAAAGTACATTGAGATTTTGGAGCAGTATATGCTGCCTTTAAGCCGACATCTTTTTAAGAAGACAATGCAAAACCACATTCTGCACACATTACAAAGGCATAGCTGTAGAAGAAGAAGGTGCCAGTCCCCTCTGTCTCTAATAGAGAATGTGTGGCAAATTTTTAAATGAAAAATATGACAATGATGACCCCGTACTGTTGTAGGAAGAATGGGACAAAATAACACCTGAAACACCATACCTTGGTGTCTTCAGTCTCTACACATCTTTTTAGTGTTGTGAGAAGGAATGGCAACATTATAAAGTGGTAAAACTTTTTTTGAAATGTGTTTATTTTGGAAAAAAGACAATAAAACTCAGAGGTAAAGCATAAAATAATGTGCTGTTGTATTGTTTTGAGTGCAATACAGGTTCAAGATTATCTACAAATCATTGTTTTCAGTTTTAATTTCAACATACTGGCCCAACTTTTTCTGATTTGTGGTTGAACTTTATTGACTCCTCAGGGAAATTTTTCTTGGATTTGATGCTTTGAGTGACAATGTACACAACTACACACACAGCGCATCTTCAAATCACACATTCACATACATGCAGCACATATACTAGTGTCATCACTGGAGTTAAAATGATAGTGTTTCACACTGTTGTTTGCTCCAGTGTGTTTATATACAGTGCAAGAAACCACAAAACTTCTGTTTTTTGTACAAAAAACAATTGCATTTTGATATTAAATTAATATATTGCTCCATTTATTTATTGGCCCTGTATCCAAAGGCCCTAAATTCATTAATTGTTCTATTTTAAAAATTAAAAACTAATAAAATTGGAAGTCTGTGATTTAAATTCAGTAGCTTTCGGTCCACTAAACAAAAATAATTGGGTGTCGGGAAAATTCTTTTTATGACCTAAACTTGAAAAATCTGAAAGGCAGTCTACCTTTAAACCAAGACTGGTAATGTACAGTACATGGTGACCATTGCAGAACTCTCCACTAGATGGCACACAAATATGTCAGATCATTTTCAGGTTCCCTGCAGGGTCTTGACATTCAGATTAGTTTTGATTATCTGCATTTTGTAAGCACTTTATTTTATTCAAGACTTGTTAAATAATATTTTCAACCTGATTCTACTATATTAGCTTGTGAATTTTTTTTTACTTTTTAATCTTTTTCATCTCTTTCTTTTGCAGTGACTGTAACGCAGGTAAGATGAAATCTAACAATGAGTTCTTTTATGTTCCCTTAAATATGATCATTCATATTTGTTGATTGTTGAAACTGGTTGTTCTATCCAAGCTACATACATTTATAAAGCTTATCAAGATTTATCATATTGCAACAAACTTGATCTCATGAAACACTGATTGGTATTTGAATATATGAGAGTGACACAAAAGTATTCTTTATTTTAAATTAATAAAGCTGTAAAGACTTCATGTTATTTGTGATTGTACAAATTTGTGCGTGCTACAAAGTGTGAGTGCTAAACAGTTTTGAGACTAGAATTTTTTTCCTCACTTTCTTGTACACTAAATCATAGTTGTTTGTTTATTACTTATTAACTACGTAGCTTTATTAAAATTTGCTACAAAAATAGTTATAGAACAGAATAAATCCTGAAAAAATTACATTATTTAACATCCATTCGGGCAGCACAGTGGTGTAGTGGTTAGCACGGTCGCCTCACAGCAAGAAGGTCCTGGGTTCGAACCCAGCGGCCGGCAAGGGCCTTTCTGTGTGGAGTTTGCATGTTCTCCCCGTGTTTCCTCTGTGTAGGGTTTCCTCTGGGTGCTCCGGTTTCCCCCACAGTTCAAAGACGTGGTGAGCGAGGCACCTAACTCCTGATTGCTCCCCGGATGCTGTTAGCATGGCTGCCCACTGCTCTGGGTATGTGTGTGTGCTCATTGCTCGTGTGTGTGTTCACTGCTTCAGAT
>JAODOF010000018.1:32644261-32654885 GCA_027576175.1 Sciades proops | reverse complement strand
CTGTTTTGCGGTGTAGAAGGACGTCTGCAACACCAGATAGTTTGAGATGTCGGGGAACTCGACTGAAGGGTAGTTTTTGAGATCGTATGACAAATCCTTCTTTCCCAGACCGTAGGGGTCGATTCCATTACACATAGCAATCTTCTGAATATATCTAAAGTGGACAGTGGCTTCTAGATTATGAGCATACGCTGCTAAGTTATCGCTAGTTGTTTGCACTACGGCAGCCGTTTAGACCACCAGATATTTCACTTCCGGTAAAACCACGAAGAAAAGTCACGTGACTGAAGCTCAGCAATTGTATGCCATTTTGTCATGCTGTACTTGTGGGGTTTTTTTTGTGTTGTGGGCATCGGACAAAGGTTAAACTTCTGTCATTCTGAATATAACTGCACCGAAAAAGTTCCCCTGTTGCATTACTGAGACAATTCATTCATTCTGCAACCTTACTAACTCATGTAAAGTGCACTAACCAACTAAATCCTGCATTGTTATTCAACCATAAAATATTCTGAACCTGGAACTATGCCGGATTTTGATGAGGCTAAAGAAAAGGGGGAAAAAAAAATCAATCGATTTCATGCCTGAGTATACACTTGGTATTTTTCACAATTAACGTAGAAGAAATGTGATGCATAATTCAGAAAGCTCGTCTTCGTGCATTTCACAAAGCAGAGCTGATCCGCCAACATGGGACCGAAAATTTACATGTCAAAGAATGCGGGTGTGACATTGCACTGCGTCCACAGACAGTTGTTTTACTTTACAACCCTGGAGTCCACAGTAGTGTGGAAACTCTCAGAGACCGTCTCCAGACAGATTTACAGTAGCTGCTGTTAATATTAAACGGTGTAGCATTGGAAGAAAAAAAAAAGGGACCAGGATTTTTTTTTTTTTATAATTCTGGTTGTTGAAGAGTGGAATGAATTTGCACTATACTGTAGCTTCCATCATAACTTTCAAGAAACGGCTCTTTTTATTTTTTTAATCTGTTTATTTTTGCTCTCTTGGCAACGCTGCTAGCTTGGGATATGAGTGATCATTCGGGTTCCTCCCACTTCCATACTCTCCTATCCAGTATAGATTACTCTTTAAATCTGTATTGGGTAGCATATAATCACAGTCCTCTCATTCCAATAAATATTCAGGAAATGAAGCATACTCGGGTTAAACACAGCAGTTGGTTGCAGATCCATGCTAGTTGCTGATTGTTTGGAATCTGTTACCCAGAATCACTATCCTACATTGAATGTCTTCAAGCTTTATAATTCCATGAAATTGAGTCGTACATGAGCTGATAGCCGACGAGGCGTGTAGCACTGAGTTGGCTATAAGCCATGAATGATGAGCTTGAGTGGAATAGTTGTTTTATTCTATCTACGTTCACTGGATTTTGAGAAACAGAACTTTTTTAATTTTTATTTTTTTATTTTTTTATCATTTGGTCCCTACCAAGATGTAAACCGTGCACATACACAAACGCAAAACCCCGAAGAATTAATATTATTCACAAGCTCATCATGTAAGTAATTGAGGGGTTTTTGCTAGTTATTATTCTCTATGCAGAGAGCAGTTGAAATACAGTACAGTCTGTGTAACTGAAGGGTTACCCTGACTTGACACTGGCAAGCAACACGTCGCTTGGGGTTTGTCTTGTGGGTGTGAAGCAAATGCTATTTTTGTAGCTTGTTGGTGTGCACCATCCGTCCAAAGTTTTTAGCTCAGATGAGAAGGAGTAGTGGCCAAAATGTAGCCGAGCGCAAACAATTTCCTCAAGTTTAAATGCATTTAAAGCGAATTCTTGTATTTTAATAAAGTGAAGAAAATGAAAAATAGTTCTTTAATGTACATTACATGCCAGGCATTTTATTCGCTTTGCTGTCAGATTCGCAATCCAAGCTAATTGTACTTGCTACATACACTCACCAGAGGTAATATCACACGACCACCATGGGGTGTGTTTGACCTACTTTTAATTAAAACAAGTCAGCGTGGGCAAACATGGCAGACTCTGCTTTCCCACCAGTTAAAACCCGGCAGAAAAGAAAAGGAAAACCTGCCTAGTGAGTGAAACTGCAAGATAGAGCAAGGTTAGGTGACACCTCATTTTTCTGGCCAGATAACTAAATCATTCTAGCTAGTGCTTAGCTATCTTAGCCTTAGAATGCATGAGCTTGACTCCATGGTAGCAAGTATGGAGTTATACACCTAATGTTTTGATCTTACAGAGAAAGAAACAGTAACACCCAAGCAGTAACAGGGAAAAGATGAATTCAGCTTTTGTTTCACTGATCTATTAACAAATATCAATGATAAATTACATCCCTGCGGCTCAGAACTCTCCGAGGTCGATGCAGAGTCATGATGTTTTCCATGCGTCACCATCTTGGTGTGATGCAGTTCCACAGTTATGCTAGTTAGTTAAAGCTCCTCACATTCAGCTATTTCCGTAGGGCCATACTGTTTACCTCAAGAGGGAGGAAAACAGTCCCAAATGGAGAAAAGTGACCCTCAGGACATCATAATGATCACATCTCATCCACAAGATATTGTTCTTGTGAGCACAGAAAACTGCCCTGCATAATAAAAATAATTTGAAAATTTCAGATGTCTTTGCAGTCAGCACCTTTAAGTAACTGTAATTTTTAAAAAATTCCATGTATAGTACCAGTCAAAAGTTTGGACATATTCTAATTCAATGGTTTCTTCATTTGAATTAATTAAGACATCCATGTTTTGGTCATGGATTCTACAGCAGGTGCTTGGTGGTGCCAGGATTTGAACTCAAACTTTTTGATCTCATAATCAGAAATTTATAGCCTTAACCACTAAACTGACTGCATTGTCATTATAGAATGAAGAAACAAAACATCTCAAGATGATTCCAGATGTAACATTTGCCATTGGAGTCTCGCAACATTGAACCTTACATGTCTAACAAACTGTTAGTGTGCTGATAAGAAGAAATGAGACGATTAATGACGGCGTAGCTCGCTCCGGCCCTGTCTAGTGCATAAGGAACGATCTAAAGTGGCCCACCTTGCGTAGTTCTACTCTCAACCAGTTCAGCTCAAATACTTCCCAGAAAGAATCCAAAATGGTGAGGAATTGACCAAGAAGAAGCAATTTTTTTGTTGAATTGCTCATTAAGGCTTAATTAGTCCATAACTTCATTAATAATTGGAATTAAGCAAATCTGGGTAGAAGTTATATGCACCTTAGGTAACCCCACCTTCATGCCAGAAAGAATCAAAATCGGTGAAGAATTGAAGGGGAAGAAGCTCGTTAGGGATTAATTACTCCATACCTTCATTATTAATTGCAATTATGCAAGTTTGGGTAGAAGTCATATGCACCCCATGCAGACCTACCTTCCTGCTAAAAAGAATAAAAATTGGTGAAGAATTGAGAGAGAGAAGAAGCGATTTTTGTGAAATGTGGATGATGATGATGAACGGACGCCAGACGCCGGACAACACATGATGGCATAAGCTCATCGCCTATCAGTCGGATGAGATACTACTACTACTACTACTACTACTAATAATAATAAAATCTAATGCAGTCACATTAAATATATTCATATAATAATTATAACATTTAGTAATAATACAATTTTATTGTAGATATTTCATGCATTACAAATAAAAGTAGGTCTTAATTCAAACTAAACACAATTACACACTTATTATTGCATATGAACTCATATATTAGCAAACAAATGTTACAATATTTATTTCTAAAATGGTTTCTTCACTGGATCAATTTTCCACACATACCGCAGTAGTCCAGTATAAAAATTTATAATAAAAACATTATGAATTAATTACAAAATGTTGCAAAATTGCTGTATTATTTATATCATGACAGACTTTGATGCATACGGAGATATGTTTTGGTCTCTAATGTGAACCTGTGCGCAGTTTTAGCTTCCGATGTGGTTCCAGCCCCACTGAACTATCATTGTTCTGCAGAAATGCATTACACACTGTAATGTCATGACAGGTATTTGGGAAGAGTAGCACACATTCACAGTTTGCAGCTGTACAACATGAAATCACCAGTGCTTGCTTTAAATTGTAATTGTTCAAAAAAATAAAAAATAAAAAAAGGTCCATTGCTTTTGCCTTCAGCTTAGATTGAAGTTTCCAAGGACTGGCATGTATCATTGTCTTTTCCAAAGGATGGAAAGAGTTTTTTAAGGTCACATATCTCCCAAAACTTTTCCCTGAAAGCCTTACAGAGAAAAAAGTAGATTAAGGGATCCAGGCATACATTTAGAGATGAGAGCCAGAGGGTTAATTCCTTACCAATTTTCAAGAAAAACCAGGTACGTGAGCAATTGCCTTGAATCTGTAATAAAGTATAAGGTATTCGGATAGAGTGGTAAGGTACAAAACAGATAAGAAATATGATAAGAATAAGAAAAACCCGAAGCTTTGCTTTACGCTTCCGCTTGTTGGTGTTGCTATGAGACCTTTGATATGACTCCAGAACTGTCTTAGCAATGCAGATGTAACAAAACACAATTACAGTGCACATTGTCCAAAAAATCACTTTGTTAACAATGATGACTGCCTCGTGCCAATCACGTCCTAGTTCACTTTTCATGGCCATGCAGAACTCTGTGGTCATATTCGTAGGGTCTTGGTTCGTTGTGATAATAATCGGTAACGTAATAGAGCCAATACACACAATCCAGAAAGTGAATGACAGGACATGAGTAAAGAGCAGGCTCTGACACAGAAGACTTCCTCCAGATCTCACAATCTTTAAGTAGCGGTCAAGGCTGATGAGTCCCATCAGAATCACACTCATGTTCATGGCTAGGTAGAAGAAGACGCTTGAGAATCTGCAGGTGAAAGCATGCAGCCCTGGAGAGGCTCCTGGGAGTTCACTGGCAGCTCGAATGGGGAAGGTCAAGGTCATGAGGAGGTCAGCTGCCACCAAGTGTTTCAGGTACACCATGAAACTAGAGTTGGCCTGGAGGTGTAAACATATCCAAGCTACTATAAGGTTCAGCACAAGAGCAGGAGGGAAAATCATGAAATAGAGACTGGGAAGTGCGATTCTGGCTCTTTGATCAATTCCACAATCTGTAGAAGATGCATTTGGAGTTTGGGTTCCATTTGAAGCCATCACTGAGCCTAAAAAAAACAAAAAAAAACAAACATGTGATGAGTACAAATATTTGTAATTAATATACCAGCAAAAATAAAATTGAGTTCTATATGCAGCAAGCTGTGATGCCTGCCATCATGTCTGACACCTTTCTATCATAGCCAGCATTAACTTTTTCATCAATGAGCTCATCAGTGAGGCTTGTGCACCCAATGACACTGTGGCAGCGGGGTTGTGGCCAAGCGTCAGTTTGTGAATGAAGGGCGGTGTCAGGGAAGGTGAGTGGCAAAGTCAATGAACCTGTTGTCAATTAATGTTGTGTGTGTGTGTTTGTTGCAGTGATGGTGGAGGATAGAAAAGGAGGGAGAGAGCGAAGAAAAGGGAGCTCTCCTGACCAGAACCCATGTGTGTGTGTTTGAATAGTGAGTGAGCGAGCAAGCGAGTGAATGAATGAAGCTGAAAAGCGATAATTAAAGGTATATTGGCAGATATCCTTGACTCCTCTATCCCCTGAGAAAATGGCCTTTTCCACACCATTTGGATTACACCAGTTTGTCACACTTCCTTTTTGGGTTATTTGGGGCTCCCGCTATGTTCCAGCAGCTCATGGACAAGAACCGCCATCCTCACACCGCCTATGCAGCAGCGTACCTCAGTGACATTATTGTGTATAGTAATGATTGGCCGCCACACCTTGAACATGTTAGGGTTGTCATAGAGTTGCTGAGGCATGCGGGTCTTGCAGCTAACCCAAAAAAGTGTGCAATTGGTCAGGTGGAAGTATGATATCTAGGTTTCCACTTGGGTCATAGGCAGGTGTCTCCTCAAATTGACAAGACTGCAGTGACTGCGGCCTGCCTGAGGCCCAAGACTAAAATGGGGGTGAGACAGTTCCTGGGGCTGGCTGGCTACTATCGTAGGTTCATACCTAATTATTCGGACATCACCAGCCTGCTGATGGAACAACATCGTCAGTGCTTCCGGACGCTGACATTGGGGGAGGCTGGCTGGCCATTTGCATTCAGCCAACAGCTCCGGGACACCTGCCGGCAGTGGCTGAGGGTGGATGACCGTGACGCCGAGGGGATCATTTTTCTGGTGACACTGGAGCAGTTCATCACGTGTCTTCTGGAAGGAATGGTGGAGTGGGTCCAGTGTCATCACCTGGCGTCACTGGATCAAGCCATTGAGTTGGCGGAGGACCGTCTGGCGGTGGTTACAGCAGCAGGCAGATGTGTTGCCTCTTCTCTTTTTCTCTCTCCTTCTCCCCTCCCTCCTCTTCCCATCCCATCCCTGCCCCATTCCCCCATCACGGAGATGGAGGCCGGTTCCCACCTAGCTGGCCCGCCACACCCGCAGTGTCCTCCTGTCTTCTCCTTCTGTGTCTGTGTCTTCTCCCCCCCAGGTGAGTGACGCCCATAACACTGGTGCAGGGGTGAAGCCTGGGCCGGTATGCTGGAACTGTGGAGAGCCCGGGCATCTCCAGGGTCAGTGTTCCACGATGGATGTAGGAGCCATGGCCTGGATCCCCGATGCACCAGAGATTGCCCCTGATTGGGCCGGAGCTTATCGTATACCGGTGAGTGTTCGAGGGGATACGTATCACGCGTTGGTGGATTCCGGCTGTAATCAGACCTCAATCCACTAAAACCTGGTGCAAGGTGAGGCATTGAGGAAAGCACAAGTGGTGAAGGTTTTGTGTGTGCACAGGGATGTTCACAATTATCCATTAGTGTCTGTCCACATTCTATTTTGGGGAGAAAAACATAGCTCAAAGGCAGCGGTTAATCCACGTCTTATCCACCCGCTGATTTTGGGGACTGATTGGTTGGGGTTCAGAGGATTAATGGAGCATATAGTAGGGGGTGCATCCTGCAATAATGCATCACTGGGAGATCCCGGTGTGGCATTGACTGGGGAAGCTGTCACAGAACCGTCTACGTCAGCACCACGTCAGGGCAGTGTGAGGAGTGAGGAGCAGCTCGCCCCTCCTCCCTCTCTGAGGGATTCCCTCGAGGATTTCCTGTTAGAGCTGTCATGAGATGAGACTCTGCATCATGCGTTTGACAAAGTGAGAGTAATCAATGGTCTCTCCTGGTCTCTCCTGCCAAATGTGGCACCCACCTTCCCATATTTTGCTATTATTAAAGATAGGTTGTATCAAGTGACATAGGACACTCAAAGCAGTGAACAGTTAACACAATTGTTAATCCCTAAGAGCCGTAGGGAACTTGTGTTCCATGTGGCTCACTTTAATCCCATGGCTGGACACTTAGGGCAAGATAAAATAATGGCCTGGTTCTATTGGCCAGGGATTTGTGGTGTGGCGTGCAGGGGTGGTGTGCAGCATGCTGCGAATGCCAATTAGTAAATCCCATGACCGCTCCAAAAGTGTCTTTGCACCCACTCCCTCTAATCGAGGTCCCCTTTGAGAGAATTGATACGGATCTTGTCCGACCATTAGATCGATCAGCACAAGAATATTGCTTTATTTTAGTCTTGGTGGACTATGCAACCTGATATCCAGAAGTGGTGCCTCTCCGTAATACTCTGCATGTAGTATTGCTGAAGTGCTCGTCCATGTTATCTCCTGGGTCGGCATTCCGAAAGAAATCCTGATGGACCAAGGCACTACGTTTATGTCATGCACACTGCACGAACTGTATGAGTTGTTGGGGATTAAATCTATCCACACCAGTGTCTATCACCCACAAATGGATGGTTTAGTAGGGCGCTTTAATTGTCAGACAGACAGACGAGAGACCCAGATGCGTCACTTTTCACAGAGTTTATTGAAGGGGTCAGGGGAAAGAGGGAGTGAGCGCTAGATTCAGAGTCCAGGTTCCGTCCCACATCAGACCCGGGCAGATGGCGTCTTAATGGCAGTGGTCTGGGTGGCACAGGCACACTCGTCAGCAGGCTGGAGACACTGAGGAGCACACACAGATGGGCAGAGAAGGCAGGGCACAAGCAGCAGTACAGAAAGTGGCAGGCAGATAGCGTGAGTCAGATTAGGTACCGGGGCAGTAGACAAGTCGTAGTCGTGTAAGGGTTCAGGCACAGAAGTCAGATGAGAAGCAGCCAGCAAACAGGAGAATCACTTGCAGCACATGGTATTCCCAGGCGGTCTCCCATCCAAGTACTAACCAGGCCCGACCCTGCTTAGCTACTGAGATCAGACGGGATCAGGCGTTGACAGAGTGGTTAGGCCACTAACCATCACTTGCAGACGATCTGACAGAGAGGCACTGGAGAACTGGGGTTTAAATAGACAGAGAAGGCGGCAGATGACAAGAGACAGCCAATGATAGCCACAGATGGTTAACGAGAGTCAATTATGGTAAATAGGCAGCAGGTGAACCTGATAGAGTGGGATGTTACCAGATGAGAGAGAGTTGCAGAACCATGACAGCCTGGTAGTTCTGGTTCCCAAAACTGATGGGTCAGTCTGGTTGTGTGTGGATTATTGCAAGGTCAACACAGTGTCTAAATTCAATGCTTATCCAGTGCATTGATGAACTGTTTGATCAGTTAAGCGCGGCTCATTTTTATTCACCACTGGAACTGACAAAGGGATATTGGCAGATCCCCTTGACTCCTCTATCCCAAAAAACCCTGCCTTTTCCATCCCATTCAGCTTACATCAATTCATCACCCTTCCGTGCGGGTTAT
This sequence comes from Sciades proops, assembly GCA_027576175.1. NCBI lineage: Eukaryota > Metazoa > Chordata > Actinopteri > Siluriformes > Ariidae > Sciades > Sciades proops. The sequence goes on along the minus strand of JAODOF010000018.1, from coordinate 32,646,092 downwards.
TTGGGGCTCCTGCAACATTTCAGTGGCTCATGAACAAAATCCTCCACCTACATGCTGTCTATGCCATGGCCTACCTCCACGACATTATTATATACAGTAATGATTGGCCACAGCACATAAAATACCTCCGGGCCATGCTAGAGTTGTTGGCGCATGCAGTACTCATGGCTAACCTGAAGAAGTGTGCAATTGGACAGGTATGGTATGGTATCTGGGCTTCCACTTGAGTCATGGGCAGGTGCATGCCCAAATTAACAAGACTTGCAGTGATTGCGACCTGCTCGAGGTCCAAGACCAAAAACGTGGTGAGACAGTTCCTGGGGCTGGTTGGCTATTATCATAGGTTTGTGCCTAATTATTTGGATATCACCAGCCCACTGACTGATCTGACTAAAAAAGGAGCACCAGATCCAGTCCAGTGGTTGGAGCCATGTCAAGAGGCCTTCACCCAGATAAAAACTGCACTGTGTGGTGAGCCACATTTACATTCCCCTGACTTCTCTCTCCCTTTTATTTTGCAGACTGATGCATCAGATAGAGGGCTGGAGGTCGTTTTGTCCTAGTTGGTGAAGGGGGAGGAGCACCCAATGCTGTATATAAGCTGTAAGCTCTCCATGCGAGAGACTAAATAAAGCATCATTAAGAAAGAGTGCTGGGCCATCGAGTGGGCAGTCTTCACCCTCTGGTACTACCTGCTGGGATGCCCATTCACCCTGTGCTTGGATCATGCCCCGCTCCAGTGGCTGCAGCACATAAAGGATGCTGATGCCTGAATCACCCGTTAGTATATAGCTCTGCAGCCCTTTACGTTCGAGGTGGTCCACAGGCCAGATGATGGTGGTGGACTACCTCTCCCATCAGGGGGAGGTTGTTAGCTGCAGGCAGGCAGAGTCAGGCAGTGGGGGTGTGTGGCAGAGGGGGCATGGTTGAGCACTGTTTTGTGAATGGAGAGTAAAGCCAGGGAAGGTGAGTGGCAAAGTGACTGCACCCATGTGTAATTAATGTGCTGTGTGTGATTTCCCAGTGATGGGGCACAGATAAAGAGGGTGGAGAGGAGAGAAGACAGAGCTTCCCTGCATGCCGTGTTTTGTGTGTGTGTGTGTGTGTGTTAGAGTGAGACTTTATTTTGAATCTTTGAAAGCTGAAAAGCTCAAATAAAAGGTGCCAAAGTACCAAAACCAACTGTCCAAGTGCTTCAGTGTCCCACCTCTTCCAACAAGAGTATTACAGTACCATTGATATATTGGGGCATATATTGGGGCATATATTGGGATTTTGGAGACATAGTCATCAAAGTAATGTCTCTTCCCAGGAAGTCCATGCTTATTTCAGCAGGACAATGCCAGGCATTGGAGGCATCAAATTCTAACTTTGGGCTATATTTACAAAATATAATTAAGTTGGTCAGGAAGACTGTTGAATTTTTTTCTTTGTACTTTTTGTCAGTTAAGTAAAGGTTCACGTGAATTAACAAACCACAGATTTCTGTTTTTGTTGCATTTTGGAAAATATCACAACTTTTCTGGAAATGGGGTTAGGTCATACATTTTTACATTTCTAGCCCCAGGTATCACATAAAATTCATTATTTACAGTCACCTTGCATTTATTTTCCCAGAATCCTTCAGGCACCAGCTGTATGGGTAGATGCGTCTTGATCAATCTGGGAGGTTTCATTGTTTTTAGGAGATCCAGTCCTGGAGAACAAGTGGACAAAAAGCCAAATATAAGCAAGTTCTGACTGCTATATTTGTGCATAATCTCATCTCATTATCTCTAGCCGCTTTATCCTGTTCTACAGGGTCGCAGGCAAGCTGGAGCCTATCCCAGCT
>JAODOF010000018.1:32282708-32292761 GCA_027576175.1 Sciades proops | reverse complement strand
AACTCACCCAGAAGACTCTAAAGACATATACCAACAAGAGTTGTTCACCAGGTGGCACCACCTACCATGGATGAGGCTACAGAGGGATCATGTGCAATTTCACGAAAATTGCTACTCTTCCTACAAAACTGATCAGATTTTGATCAAACTCGTATAGAATGTTCCCCAGGTTGGCCTGTATAAAAATTGTCAAGACGGTGGCGCCACCTGTCATATTTAACATTTAATGGGCGTTTGAAAATTTTGGGTGACTCGTCACACCAAACACTACCGTTCATAAACTGCTAGGATGTTTTCATTGAAACTCATCCAGAAGACTCTAAAGACATATTCCAACAAGTGTTGTTCACCAGGTGGCGCCACCTGCCATGGATGCGGCTACACAGGGGTCATGTACAAGTTCACGAAAATTGCTACTCCTCCTAGAGGGATTGATCGGATTTCAAACTCGCACACAACAACAGTGGCTGGTATGAGCTACAGCCTCATTGAGGCTATTTTTATGATCGGAGTGTACGTTTTTCCATCACTGTAATTCTGAAGATTTTTCAAGTATTTTTTTTCCTCCCCCTACCTGCTTATTAATAAGTGTGAAAAGAAAAACAAACCAAACCAGACCAATTAGCAAGAAAAAAACATTAATTTTGCATTGATTCAGCAAACAGACTACTAGGTGTTAAACCACACTTAGCGTATTAGTCAGTCATCCACTGCCATCAAACTGGGCTTTGTAACAATACGCTATAAACACAAGTACCACTTCAGTTGAATGCCTTTTGTATAATGGAGACAGAGCTCTCATCATTAAAAATCATCATTATTAATTATTTATCTGACATGAACAAATCGTACCAAATAACTAATGTGCTCTAAGTGCTAAAGCCATAAATAACTCTTTTCCATGCATCTTCCTAACACATGATGATTTTTGACATGCTGCACAGTCAGTCTCTATTTCCTGTCCTTTGTGTTATCAGGACAGTGTTTAGTGTAATCAGAGCTGAAAAGAATTGAGCCCTAAAAGCCGCTTTGTTTCTTATGGAAAAGGGAAGCGCTCACTTGGCATTGTGGCTTAAGCCCGTGTCTGGGGCGGAAAGGAAGAGGCGGCTAATATTATGCATCACCCAGGCAACTGGTCCGAGTCATCCGTTTCAATTTCGGTGGTGAAGGGCACGGTCCAGTGGTGGTGCAAGAAAGGGCCCTAATCTGGAAGGAGGACTGGGGCGGTTATTGCATTACCTCTTTCACACCCACCCTCCACTCCTTCTCTCTTATCCTTTTTTCTCTTCTCTCCTTTTTTTTATCCTTTTCCAAAGAAAAGACAAATAGGTTTACATGCAAGCAGTTACTGCAGGCTAAGAGACCTCTGGGACTGATGTTTGGATGACTGATGGTTATCTGAGGAGTTGCAGTAGGTTTGACAAAGTGCTTATTTTTTTCTCTCTTTCTCTTGACTCCTCTCCTCCCCTTCCTCTCTCCCTCTCTCTAGTTCCTCCTAGGGAACCGCAGGTGACATGCCGATCAAACACGTACCCCAAGGGCTTCTACTGCAGTTGGCACCTCTTGCATCCCACATACATCCCTACAGAATTTGAAGTTGACGTCCAGTAAGATATTTTGTCACTTTTCTTCCATGTATCCTGCCCTCTTGCTGATATCTGTTTCTATTTCTGCTTACTGTCTCAATCTTCATCTGTCACCCAACCCTCCCTTTTTCCATTCCCTGTCTTGCTGTTTGTCTGTCTGTTTCTCTCTCTCTCTCTCTCTCTCTCTCTCTCTCTCTCTCTTTCTGTCATGCGGTGTCTGGCCTCATGTAAGAAAGGAGCCTGCCTGAATCAGTGATCTGTGCAGTCAGCATCTCTCTGGTGAGAGCTGATTAGGCCTGTCTGACGAGGAGAGACAGAACCCAGATTCTCAGCACATAGCCCTTGTGGGATGCTATCAGACACTGACTAGAGCTCTGTCTCTCTCTGTCACTTCCTTCTTTTCACTCTCTCTCTATATAACGTTCATTTACATTTATTCATTTGGCTGATATGACTGACATTTGAGACAGGATGCAGTGAAGTGTTAAAGACAATGCTCAAGGATTCTACAGTGGCATTGGGATTTGATCTCACATCCTTCTTATCAGCTACTACTGCTATTACTCTCTTCCTGTATCATTCTTTTTCTCCCTTGCCTCCCTCTCTCTCTTATGCACGCTTGCGCTCTTTCTTCCTTTCTCTATTTGTTTTTGGTTTTCTCTTTCTACCTTGCTCTTAATCTCAAAGTATCTTGGTCGAAAAAGCAAAATAACTCGTCCCTAATTACTGCAATCTACATGATTTGGTATAAACCCTCGAGAGACCTCTACAGAAGCGGCCTACGTGTCACAGCCTCACGGTCAAGCCAAAGAGCTGCCTTTCCGGGATCGTTTTGTACTGATCACAAATGTCACTAGGCAATTTCACAGCAGGCGGCTCCTCATTAATTTTCTACAGCCAATATGTCACATTTGAATAATCGTTTCTTTGCTTCGAAACTTGCTAGTGTGACTTTAACATCATTGATTAAAAACAGTCCTTAATTAGGGAACAATGGCCTTTATTAACCTATCCTATTAACAAATTAAAAAAAATAAATTAATAATATGGTATGGTGTCTATTTTTTTTTTTTTTTATGTGTAAAATCTAGCAACTGGTGCAAAACTTTTGGAATAACAATACGAAGGCCAGACAGTATTCACTTTTAGGGACTGAGCTTTTTTGACAGCCCCTTTGCTCGAAGGAAAGGAAGCAATATCAGACGAACAGTAATGATACTGTAACAGCACCCAGGCTTTCTAGCAGATGGCACCCTGGGGCAGACTCCTGGCAGTCTCCCACTCAGCAAATCTATTCTTGTCTTATGCTTTGTGGCAAAATATCCCATTGGTTTAAAAGAAAAAAAATGAGCTGAACTGTAATAGTGGCCCCTAGTGAGAAGGGAATGCTTAGGATGATCTGATAATAATATAGTAATGCACTGAAGAACATGAAGGTGCATGCTGTTATAGGAAATTAATCAACACAGGGTGGTGTGTTGCAAAGTGGACAGCCATTAACATTCCATAGTTGATTATTTTCCTACAAAAGCATGCTCTGGTGTGTCTTATTTCTCAAGCAATTTGCGAGCTATTACACTTTATGTATTAATTTATAGTTGCTTTTTGCCAAACAAGTTCGTTCCTGTTATCACTTACACTACAGCACCGTTAAACAGTCTGTCATTAGACTCTGTTTGCTCATGAAGGTAATACTGAGACAAAAATACGCAGCCTTTTAATTAGAGAATCCGGCGCACTGACACTGGAGAATCCTTCCAAAAAGAGACTTTTTTTTTTTTGTCTTTGCGAAAGTTGTGATAGAAATGTTAACTTATTAGAACAAGTATGAATATGATTAATATGAACCTTTCATCCAGCATCACCGCAGCTGTTATTTAACCATTATTCACCGAAGGTGAATATTAGGGTTATTATTTAAATAATGCTGGCTGGCATTGAGTGGTATATCAGATATAGTCCATTCAGCTAGCATGATACTGAACGAGTCGAAGACAAGTAGCTGAATGGAATATATCCGATATACCACAAAAAAAACCCAGCCATTATTATTATTATTATTATTATTATTATTATTATTATTATTATGCATACACATTCCTTTCAGGTGTTCAACGTTTCTTTCTCTTTCAAAATTCTCTCAAAATCTTCCATATTTAATGAAGCAAACCTGACAGCCATGTTTGTTTGCAAATTGTCACAGTCGCTTGCAAGCCCAGAAGTTTTACATCTTCGACATGTGACATCATGTTGTCTTGACAACCATGCGATATCGTAAACCATATTCAGCACTCATTCTCCATTGGGTAGAGTGACATAATGCATGTAGGATAAGCGATATTCTAATAATATTGCATGCTATCAAACCAAATGAATGAAACCCGCTAGCAAGGATTAGAACGCATGTTTTTATTGCATGGAAAAAGTGTCCTGTATGTATAATAATCACTGATATTCACTGAGCATGAGGCGGATAATTATTTTAGTATAAATACGCAGGTGATTATTTAAAAAAAAAAGTTAAAAATCGTATTTAAAAAAATTATTTAAAACTTCAAAAGTGGCATGCAAATGTAATAACGGCGCAGCGCTGACTTGTCACTTATCTATGCCGACTCATTTAAAATACTTTCTTTTGAAACTGATAAAATAAATCACAATTCCACCTTAGACCAAACTTTGTAGCATCTTTAGTGCTTTTAGGAATAGCGTTTTCTTTCATAATTTCTAATTCTTCCTCACTTACGGTGACAAAGCTATTGGCCGCCATTTTCCCGAGTCGCTCGAGGTGATTAATGGAGAAATAGTCCGAATCTCTCGACCAATCAGTGCACTCGATTTCCTAAAATCACCTCCGCATTTATACTAAAGAAGATTAATCAAAAGCTTCTGAGCAGTGAAAATGGAGCATTTAACATCAAAATGTGGTATAATCTTTGATATAAACCCTAAGAAAGTGACACATCATGATGACTGCAGGATTGGTTCTGAGATTCTCAAATGTACTGTACAGTACATTCGAAGCTTTAATGCAGGTTTGTCACAGGACTAGAAACCACGTGCTCAGTTGTAACTTATTCTTTACTTTTTGTTCTTTACTTTTAATAAATCATGACGATGACCAAAATCATTAACCAAATTTTTTTTTGTTATTGTTGTTGGTTTGCTTTTTTTTTTTAAACCATTTTCTCACCCAGACACAACCAGAAATCTCTAGAAGTGAAGAGGGATGATGTCCATAAGAACAGATGCCATGTAAAGTTTCCTGAGCTCTTCTCTAGTTTTCCTTACCGAGTCAACGTGACGGCGATCAACGAGCTCGGAAGAGCATCCACAGCCACCAGCTTCGAGGAGTCAAACATGGGTACTGCCTTTATTCTGTCTCACACTAACTTTACATGTGAATAATCACAATGTACGTGCAGTTTGTATTTTCTAAGGCTATGACAAAATGTCTTTTCAATGCATCCACCACACATAGTGTATCCATTGATATAATTTTCCTTTCAGTTCATTTTATTTCTGCACTTCACCGTTTTTGAGGTTCCTATAGCATGATGTGCTACATGTCTGAAAAGAAAAAGCCTGCATTCACATTACGCACATTCAGAATAGGGCTCACAGAAAGTAGCTGCAAGGGATTTATGAAGTACTAAATATCTCAAAATAAACATTTTATAGACCGTAAAAATGTTTTGATGGACACAGTGCTGTGTGGCTTTGACCAAATGAATACACTTAGCCTATAAACATGAAAATAAAGCGTACGCATTTAAACATAACCCTCCCTTTGCCAGGCAGCTGGTGGAAGACTGTTTCTGTCTACAGCCATTCATGTCAATTACTCAAATCATGTTTGGCATCTCAGCCTGTGTTTCATGCTTGGCCTGAGAATAGTGCTGTAATCATTTAGCAGGGGTGAAAGAATGGACGTGTCCAAAACATCTGGCTCATATTGTCAGACCCAGAGATATCTTGGGACTGCCGAAATGTTCCCCTCATCGAGCTGGGAGATGCCACGCAGTGACTCTGCACTGGGAATGAAGGGAATATCTGGTCTCTGGGAGGAGGTAAAAAAAAAAAATCCAATAAGGATTGGGGGGAAAAAAACAGCATAGGCTCCCAGGAAGTAAATGAAGTGTTTACATGCATGGCTGCATGCATACTTGATAGTAATAAAAATGCTAATGCCATCTGGATTACTGGATTAACTGGAGAAATGTTTGCCTTCTAGTGATAGCGATGATTTATGGTGCAAGAAAGGCCTCCGTTTTAAACCAACCACAGAAAATTTGATTTGATTCAAAATCTGAGTTACAATTAGTGTACACTTTGGGAACAGTTAGGTAATGTATTCATGAACGTACACATGATTTTCATGCTATAGGATGGTCTGTGAATGCGAGAAACAAATTGCAGTAGATTTAAATATAAGCCAAAGTACAGTGGCTTTGTCATATAAAAGTCTTTCTGCTGCACTGTTTACTTTCAAAGTCCCTCCTATGCCAGGACCTGGTCTTCCCAGGAAGTCTTCCATCCCAGTATTAGCCAGGCCCTTAAGGTGCATTGGGCAGCATTGATCTCCGCGTCTATAGCCTTCGGCCTCTCGCATATTACATAGCCAGGGTTACAGTGGGGGGCCAGAAGAGTTTGACTTCCCCACTTGCATCTGTATTGTAGCGTGCCTCACCAGATGGCAGTAGGTACCATTTTTATGATGGTCTTTGGTATGACCCGACCACAAGTAGAACTCATGACCTCCCGGTTGAGAAGCGGACACGTTAATCACTAGGCCAACTCGCTGTTAAGCTTATACAGTTACAAAATTAGCTCTTTGGCTTTTATGGTTGATGCCAGCTAGTTCCCCTGAATATTAGCTCGACTGGCTTTTATTTTTGTTTTATGCTGGCTAGTTCTCCTGAAATTTAGCTCTGCCAAATTTTATAGTTTGTGCTAGCTAGTTCACCTGAAGATTAGCCATACTGGCTTTTATGGTCTTTATAGCTGGTTCCCTGAAGATTAGCTTTTCCAATTTTTGTGGTGAGTCCTAGCTAGTTCCCTCTGTAGATTAGCTATACTGGCTTTTATGGTTTTTATAGACAACTCTTCTGCTGATTAGCTGTTGCAACTTTTATGGTTAATGCTAGCTACTTCCCCTGAATATTAGCTGTACTGGCTTTTATTGTTTGTGCTAGCTTGTTCTTCTGAAGGTTAGCCGTTCCAAATTTCATGGTTAATGCTAGCTAGTTCCCCTGAAGATTAGCTTTTACAATTTTTTTTCGAGAAGCAGACACGCTAACCAGTAGGCTAGTGCACAGTCACTGTTTACATTAAGGATGCATTAATGCTGATACTACCATGAGTTGGCCTAGTGGTTAGCGTGTCTGCCTCTCGACCAGGAGATTGTGAGTTCTACTCACGGGCAGGTCATACCAAAGACCATCATAAAAATGGTACCTACTACCGTCTGCAATACAGATGCGAGTGGGGAAGTCAAACTCTCTCGGTTACCAGAGGACTAGCCCCCTCCACTGTAACCCTAACTGGATAGGCGAGAGGCCAAGGGCTATTGAAATGGAGATTGGTGCCGCAAAAGAGTTGGTTAGTACAGGGACAGGAGACTGCCTGAAAAGACCAGATTCTGGTGTGGAAGGGACTTTGACTTTGATATGCTGATACTGGTGTCAGGTCTGGTTCATTTATTCACATGATACCAATATCACATGTGACATAATCCAAGTGTATTTTGTCATGTTAATGACCGGATAACGACAATGCTGGACACGTTATATGATCAAAGGGAATTGTTCTGTACGAAAATATCAAGAGGAGATACTACAACATAGTCCTACACTATAAGTTACCTGATATGCTGTTTAAATTTTGTCTTTAATGGAGAGTATGAGGCTGGCTGACCTGAGTGTGCACAGCAGTATCAGTGAGCGTGGTCATTAAAAATGAGCGCAGGGTTGTAGTACTTGAGACTGATCTTGGTTTCAAGACCACTTTTTGAAGGTCTCAGTCTCGTCTAGAAATCGAACGCATTTTTACTCGGGCTCGTCTCGGTCTTGGACATGGAGGACTCTGGATTTTATTTCAAGCCTGGTCAAGACCACAACTGGAGGGATTTCACTAAATTGCCTATGCATTGTCTGATTGATTTGTTCACCTCGTTACTGTGATTAGATGTAAAACTTCTTGCTTCAAATGTGACCAATAACGTGACTCATTGCTAATTTTAAATTTTTTTTTTCCTGTTAATGGCCATCACCCCACCCCGCCCCCCTTCACACACACAGTTCTGGTCCAGGTCTTGACTCAGTCTCGCCCTGCCTTGGTCTTGGTCTTGACTTGATCTCAACCCCTCAAGGTCTTGATCTTGACTTGGTCTCGATACACTTTGGTCTTGGTTTACGTAGGTGGTCTTGAGTACCACAGTACAGGGTACAGATAAAAAAGTATTGGTGTATCGAGAAATAATCACACATGAGAAAAAGCACTTCAGTTCAGCGAGCACTGTGCACTTAGACCTGCATGCTTGACAGGGTCTCCAGTGTGGTCATGAGTCAAGGTGCAACTTTTCTCTCATTTTTAACAACAGCATTCACTGATACTTCCATCCATGCTCAAGCTGGCCATCCTTACACTCGTCATATTTTTTGAATGGCATAACATTTATTAAATGTGAAATACAGCATGAGGAGTTCATCGCTAGCGGGACACTGCAGCAAGCAACATTGCGTTAACTAAAATTCCGTGATCCCCTTGAAAAATCGGCAAAAAAAAAACAAAAGAGGGAACAAAAGAACGCTTTGATTTGTTGTCTTTATGTTCTGTTACATAGTCATGCTGCTTGATGTTTGTCCTGTTAGGTCATTCATGCATTTGTTCAGTTTTTGTGTACGAGGCAGTAGCGCCTGCCCTCCTTCCATAAAAGCCTGAGAGAGGCTGAAAGAAGGCTAGTCGTGTGTTTGTCCCAGAATTGGTTTAAACAATATCCACACAGTGTTTCTGAGTTGTAAAAAGAGTGTTTCAGCCATGCCAGGTCAGGACTCTGCATATAAATCTAAGCCAACTGTGTGTACCATGAATAGTTAAGACACAGGAGAGGGAGGAGGTTTTGGACGGAGCTTACCCCCACGGTTCAGGGCATCTCTTTGTCCTCATGTGTTTCTGTGTGTGTGAAGCTAAACCGCAAAGCAAACACTGTGAACCTCAACCACCACAGGGATGGAGGAAGAGAATGACCACGCTGTTGTGCTCTGCCCATTTCTCATAAACCTCTGCTCAATGGGGTGGCCCAGAAAGAACTGCATGCATTCAGAGATGTTTCTGGCCTAAAGACTTTCTCGAGACGTGTTGCAATGCGGATGCCCTCAAAGATGTACGCATTATGTCAAACAGATTTTCCGCTCAGTAGGAAAAAGGACACATAGACGCCATTGTCTTGTGCATATTTCTCCTTTTTATAATAGAGGGTTTTTTTTATGCTGTTTGTTTGCACTAATCCCCAGTGGTAGGGTTTTTTGTTTTTTTTTTTTTTTTTCAAAGCAGTGCTATCCCTAGTGCTACGATCACTGTAGACTCAAGCTTTGATAATGTCCTTGTTGATCCACAGTGAAACCAGATCCTCCAGAGAAGGTGGTGGCCAAACCCATTCGCAACAACGCACGCAGGCTTGTGGTGACCTGGAGCAGCCCATCCACATGGCCGGACATTGAGTCCTTCCCTCTTAAGTACTTCCTACGCTACCGTCCACTGATCAGAGACCAGTGGCAGCATGTAAGAGCAGTTTTCTCCTGATTTTGCAAGTTGGTCACCAAAACAACATGGGAATGTTTTATGTAATGTTTGATCTTGTTAAGGCTTTTTGCAAAATCCAAAAAATGAGGTTGGATAAGGGGTCAGTTTAGCACATACAGAGGTAAATGGAGTAAGTCTGCCTAAAAATGCCTAAAACTTTGCTAGCTAGGTGTGTTTTCCTCAAACAATGAATGTCACAATTTGATCAGTTTGGGATGATGTACCTTCATGTCATCATCAAAACACAGAAGAGCATTTACACATGCTGTACAAATGACAATGGTGAAAGTTTTAAGAGACAATGATGTGGATGATGCTGGTAATCAAAGTGAGAACTCATTTCCTAGTGATAATGCTTTACAATTTATTGTACGTTGTTATGTTGGAAGTAGATGCTCATCCAGACACGCTTATCCAGACCAATGTGCAACAAGTGCAAAAGTCAGGTATAAGAAGTGCTCAAGTTCTAGTGCCAAATGAACAAGTAACAGAATAACACTTATTATTTTATCCACATTCACTGGATATGAGCAATTGCATGCTCTGATTGGCTACTCTACTACTAGGCTATCAGTTCATATACCGTGAGTAGAGAAAAACAAAATGGCGGAGCTGTCACTGGAACCAACCGAGGATGAAATAAAAACTACTCGAAAGCAAAACC
>JAODOF010000018.1:31849214-31862239 GCA_027576175.1 Sciades proops | reverse complement strand
AATTTAGAGCCACCAATTAGCCTAACCTGCATGTCTTTGGACTGTGGGGGAAACCGGAGCACCTGGAGGAAATCCACACAGACACGGGGAGAACATGCAAACTCCACACAGTCGGCCACTGGGCTCAAACCCAGAACCTTCTTGCTGTGAGGCAACAGTGCTAACCACCGTGCCGCCCTAACACCATGTGTCTGTAATGATCATGTCTGCCTCCTACATGCTGAACTACTTCTATGAATGGCACAGAATGATGAGCCTGTAAAGAGTACCACCCTTTCTTCCAAATGACCAGATATTCTGTCTGTCGACAGATGATATCAGAAGAACTCTATTCACAGTTGTTCCATTTGCCTGGATTGACATCATACTTGTCAGTCCCCACAGCATATCTTTGAGCCATATGGTCATATGCACATGTTTTGAGACCACCACCATCATCCCAGACTGAAGAATTCAACTGTGCCCTATCTACTGACTACTGCCCCATAGTACTTATGTACATTGATCACCAAGATGTGCCTTAAGTGGCTAGTTGTGAGGTGTAGAAAGACCAGGCTCATTATGAGGCTAGAGCCTTTGCAGGTCATATACCAGCCCACCAGGATAAAAAGGACATTTAAAAAGGAGATTCAGGAACATGCTGCAGAAGCTGATCGGGAAATAGAGTCTTGTTGAGCATTAACACCTCCTTCTGCAACTGAAGTCTGATGTTCTGGAGTACCAGAACTTGATCTCAATCAATCAAAGGTTAGCAACATCAACTCATAGCACTGTTATACTGGATGAGCATCAAATATGCTGATGACACAACAGTGGTGAGTCACATCTGCAAAATAATCACTATACATTGAGTAGGTGAGGCAACTTCTGAACCAACAGTCCTCTAATGTGGACTCAAGAGGACGCCCTCCTTCATTTTGGAGAAAGTCAAATGCTCTACATTTCTTGGTGTTCACATTGCAGAAGACTACTGGACCCTCAACATTACTTTCCCAGCACAGAAAAAAACCATTAGTTTCTCAAGTTCCTGCAGAGACTGAGAAAAACAAATCTCCTCCCTTCTATCCTCATCACATTGTCCAAGGGAAGCATATAGAGCATCCTGAGCAGCTGTCTGGTATGGGAATTGCAACATCTCAGACACCAAGACCATCCAACTGGCTGAGATCATCATCAAGATCTTTCTTTAATATTTTCTGCATCCAGAAATCCATCAGACACATGAATAACTCTCTCACAAGTCATCTGGCACAGGGTACCAGAGCACCTGGATTATTGCTACCAGACTATGTAATAGCTTCCACCCCAAGAAATGCAGACACCTTAACTCCCTGCTATCGCCACCCAATGCTGCTCTGAACAAAAATGGAATGAATTAAACTGAATACAATAGTGTCTGCTCTTCTGTGGAGCTAGCCTTTGTATTTATGTTATTGGGTTGCACTGGAACTTTAGCTTTACACAGTGGTCTTCCACTTTATAAGCATATCTTACATTGTACTCCTGTGCACTGCACCACTACAAATATATACCACATTCCTTGTGTTAGGTTGACCTGACATGCTGGTATCAGTGCAGGAAACATCAGCATAGGATAATAATACTTAACACGTGAAGCCTGCCATACCAGACCACTTCCCATATAGCAGTCCATGCACTTGATGGAGAGTGCTAATAGCATGACTATATTACACAACACTGGGGCCACATAAGGATGTATTTCATGGAATACATCGGTGTGCTATATTGACCAATCAGAATGTACTTAATTGCATTCTTTCAGACATCAGGGGCCCAGTGACCTGAAAACACAGCTGGAATCCCATCTCTCAGACATGCCACAGCATTGTACAAGCTTCTATATACACCATAAAACATCCTGAGATTTGATATTTTGAATTTTCTTCATACACAGACATTTTGCTGTGGCACTCTCCGATCAAAATAACGTCAGGAAAGCAATTGACGACTTAAATCAGATTTCCTATAACTTGTCCAGAGAATCAAACAGTAACATCTGGATAAGAACTTATTTATTGACTTCTTAAAGTTGTCCTTTGGTGGCACAGTGGTGTAGTGGTTAGCACTGCTGCCTCACAGCAAGAAGGTCCTGGGTTCAAGCCCAATGGCTGACGAGGGCCTTTCTGTGTGGGGTTTGCATGTTGTCTGCATGGGTTTCCTCTGGGTGCTCCAGTTTCCCCCACAGTCCAAAGACATGCAGGTTAGGCTAATTGGCTCCAAATTGACCATAGGTGTGAATGGTTGTTTGTCTCTATGTATCAGCCCTGCAGTGACCTGGGTGTACTCTACCTCTTGTCTATAGGGATAGGCTCCAGCTTGCCTGCAACCCTGTACAGGATAAACAGCTACAGATAATGGATGGAAGTTGTCCTTCTGAACTGGCAAAACTGTTAGCATAAGAAGTGTTTTATATATATATATATTTGTGTGTGCACGCTCTATATACTGTGTACATTTCTAAAACGTTCAGGCTCTTCACCTTTGGACATACGGTCCAGCAAAAAAAGTACATCTTCTATGGTAAAGTTCAGAAAAGAGATATGTGCAAAATTTGGTTGTGGGGGTGTTTCCTAAAGAGCCTAAATGCTTTCATTATGGGCATCAAGTCCCACAGTGTAAATTTTTCTAATGGGATTGAGGCTAACCAAAACACTGGTTGAATGCATTTCCCCTTTTGGTTTTTGGCTGATTGTGTCACTCATGGATTTCATTCACAAGCCATAGCAATTGGTTACTCCATGTCATCTTACCCATGTCATGCTCACAGGCACTCGCCACTTATAAACAGTCATTGCAGGCATCGACTATGTACTGTTCTATTAAAGTCTATTAAGTCAATGGTACATGCTACCATACATTAATTCTAAGTTGTACTATACAGTAATTTCCTAAATGTAATTGTTTCCTGCTGCATATGCACTGATGATAGAAGTTAAATACCAGACTATATTTTAACTAAACAGGCCTTTCAAAGCCTTATATTATCAGATATGCAATTCAGAGAGAGAAGGGGGGAGACAATTTGGAAAACTCACTTTCCGAAGCTAAAACATTAAAATGTCCGTAGTGAATTGCGAGAATCAGTGTATTCATGTGAGGTTTGGTGGATTAGTGAAAACTGTGTCTCTGCTAATGTAACTCGATGAACAAGTTTTAAGGAGAGGTTGTACAACATTTAGTATTGGGTCGTAGCATGGCTACAAGTGACAGGCCCATTTATTTAAATCCGTATACTCAGTCACATTAGTTTATTTACGTGAGTGTTATATTACATAACTGACATTTAGCAGACGCTCTTACAACATACGACATACAACATACCCAGAGTAGCCTGGGAAACAGTTGGGGGTTCGGTGCCTTGCTCAAGGGCACTTCAGACATTCCTGCTGGTCCAGGGAATTGAACAAGTGACCTTTTGGTCCCAAAGCTGCTTCTCTAACCATTAGGCCATGGTTATAGAGCACTGTCTTATATATTCAGTGTGTAGATACTGTATTTGATAGAGTACAGTACTTTGTAGCTTAGCTAACAATACTTTTGGGTAGCTTTCCCACCACTTCTCAGAGGATCTGATCCTATGTTTTTTTTTTTTTTCTCAGATAAGCTTTTCAACCATTTTCACTTACCCGATTCCCTTGTTTGATAGTCCGGCTACAAACTTATACCAATCTCCTACTGTTCTGAAACAGTGGTTTGGGTCACTCTTAGAAGCAATTCTGGCATAAATCAGGCTCTTGGAGAATTTAATTAATTCATGATGCAGTAAACTCTTACACAGCTGGAACACTTCTCCCATTTTTAAACATATGAACATATTTGCATTTAAACAGGAATACTCGTATGCCCACACCCACTCAACACTTAGATTTTTGCCTGATGTCTTACTATGCACCACTGCCAGCTGACACTTTTACTCCACTACATGCCATCTCAAGAATTTCCTCGAGCTCAACTTTTCAAGCACTGACCTAATTCAATAGCTGCATGTGAAAGCATTAGTCACCACAAAAACAACACGTAGTGAGCCGCCACTCTGGCCAAGCTGAAGAGAACAATAGGGGTTCATATATCTCAGTTGGATAAAGATCTGTTTGTTTAGTAACTCTTTGGAGAAAGGGAGAGGGAAGGATACAACCAACCACCCATTGAGATGCGATGCTGACTAAGTTGGCGGCAGTCTCCTCTCTGCTATAAAACTGTTGGACACACGTGTGAAAAGAGCTGTGGGATACACGCATGAAGGGCTGAGGGCTTGGAGGGAGGGGGCCAATGAGGTTCACTGGGGCTTCGTTCCAGCAACTTTTGCAATCCATATGTGAATCTTCAAGACATTACACCAGTTCTCTTCACTGCTGCTTTGCTTGGATTTGATATTATGGATCCTTCCAGATATCTGTTATAGTAAAAACAAAAAAAGTAATTTGTGACTAAATAAAAAGTGCCTAACTTTCTTCTCTTATCCAGAAGTGAAGACGTGTGTATTTGGAGGTCAGTACGGCCACAGGGTTATAAGTCATACTGGACTCAGAAGCAAGATTTGGGGTCATTATCAGTGGAATGTTGTCTCCCCCACATTCCTGCGTGTTTTTGGACAAATAGCTGGCATTCTCTGGCTTGCTTAGAGAAAGCTTAATTGTATCTCTCCCGTGCACTGAGGTATCCTCTATTAATCTCCCTCAGCCTGAGTGACCCGCTGTGACATAAATTTAAGACTTATTCGTTGGTGGCCCTCTCTCTCCTCCTGAAAGAGATATGTCAAATGGATGTTTCACCAGAGAAAAGCCTTATTATTTAAGTACACAAGTGCTCTTTCTATTACCATTTGTCCTTTAGTCACTATATCCTTCTGTCTCTCTCTTTTGGTCTCTCTTGATCTCATTCCTGCACTTGCTTGTTTTCTCTGCCCCTGCTTTGGCCTGCTTTAGTCACCCCCTCCAAAACCAGTTTATTTGATTTATTGTGGAGTCGCAAAGAGACTTGGGTTACAGCTTTGAAGTCACAACTGACTGTGGGACCCTTGGCTTACACCCGCACCTCCGATGTAAGCCAGACCAGAGAAAGAAGAAGGACAGCCTTGTTATCCTGCTAAGACCTAAAGTTTGCACTCAGGTTTTTCAGTCGTTTCATAAATGCAGATCTTGGCAGGCTTTGTAAAACGTAGTCTGTTCCAGTGATGTGGACTTTGCAGGGGTTGGATCAAAAGCTGGGGTGAAAAAGTTACGTTTGGAATTTTTTTTTTTTCTCAACAGCTGAGGAGGAACAGGGATCCAAGGGAAGCATTTTTAGGTGAAGAAATGCCTCTTTGGAATGGCAGTACAATCATTTGTGCATGTCAAACATTTTATATTTCAAAATATTATCCCAGTGTGAAAAAGCACGTGCTTGCTATGCAAGCGTCTGATGAAAATGGAAAGTCCATGATTGTGATAATGACATATGAATAGAAAGTTTGGAAGTGTATTTAAGGTCAAGAGGCACTTGTTCACATGCATTTTTGCATTTCAACTGATAATATTTGCAACCAATTGGAATGATTTAGTTAAATTTGTTGAGTATTTACAGCTCTGTCATGTCTCATGACAGTGCCAAGTGTCGCAAGAAGTCGCTTTAATGTCTAATCTGATACCAGCGTTGCTGATTTGTCATCAAAGCCTCTAACTTCACAGCTCTGCTCTAATAAGACTCTGGTGAATTGTGAATTGAGTAAACCGCTGAACAATTCATTTCAGGTTTAAGTTTTAGAGGAATGAAGACAAGCAAGCACGGCTTATTTTGCTATAAATCTGACCTGTTCCTAGACCCAGGGAGCATGAATCAATCCTCTCTTTGTGTGTATTTCTCTCCCTCTCATAATATATAATTTTATTGTTCAGATCTTGTGAATTTATTTCTATAAAACTAAAGACAACCTTCCCTTAAAACAAATTTAATATGCATGCAAACAGATGTACTTCGTCCAAAAGCAATAAACAGGTATGAAGCTATCTTGCTGGATTCATTGAGTATTCTGTGTTTTTTGGATCACTACAGCTAAAAATATCACTTCCGCATAGAAAACAAGTTTTCCTTATTTTTTTAAGGAGTAAAGGAAATCACTTATCAAGAAGGACCCTTTCCCTGTTGTAGACAAAAAAGCTGATAAAAATGATTGTTGCAGTCAAACCACATGTCTGTCATCTCTAGCCTAATAAATGTGAGAAATGACTTTCCTCTGCCGATTTCTTGCCAGAAGCAACAACCCACTCTAAAATCCACATGGATTTATAAGTAATACATTTCGCAAACAACTTTTGAAAATATATCATTGCTTTGTAGCTTCATCACATACAAAATTTAAGCTCTGGGAGTCTCAGTGTTCTCAGCCAAAATAAGGGTGAACTGCATAGAAGTGTTGCTAGATTTTCCTTCAGGGAAGATGCACCATCATTTCTAATGGCAACACAAGGCGGTATGCTACTGTAATTTCTAAGCACCTATGACAAACCCTAAATCTCTGAATATGATATGCTATAGAAGGAAACCCACAGACACCGAAAACAGCATGAAGGCTCCATAATTACACCAATGACTAAGTGTGGAGACAAAAATATGAAGGGTTGTGGCCTCTGCGTTTGTTTGTTTGTTTGTTTATGTGAAAGGTTCCAGCTTACCATTAGATGGTTAGGAAGTGTAATAAGGACCTTTGTCTGGATCAGACAACACAAAGAGTGACACCAAAGGAGGATAGTAAAAGATAGGGACCCTGGACTAAATTTTGGTCTGCTTGGGAAGCCAAACCTCCCCTAATGTTTCATTAAAAAGCAGCAATGAAATAATTCCATATTAATGGTAGAAATGTGTTTATATTATTCAACACTCTTAGTGAAATTTAATATTTTAGTGAATCAAATCATCAAAGATCTCACTGCAGTATTGCACTGTTTATTCATTCAATGCAAACTTTTAGTAGACAGTGCAACCTTCTACCTTCTATGGGTTTTGCATTTAAAAAAAAAAAAGGTCTCAAATGTTTATTGGGCAACATGCTTATTGCTTATCCTGCCCAGACATACATCTCCTCTATATGATGAATAGTAGAACCTCATAACCAGCTGCGAGTCACTGAAATGGCAATGAATATAACTTGACATCTCAAGCTTAAATATACTGTATTTGCACTAGGCTGACAGAATGCACTTGGTCAATAACCAGTTCCATAATGGTTTTACATAACTATTATGTTATTTTATCATTGTAATTGGTAAATATTACAAGGATAAAGTTAAGCTTGATTATTTGTGTTTGTTTTTTGTTTAGACACCTGTATCTGTGTTTTATCTTGATCACCACCTTTTTCAGTGAAATTGACATAGCTAATTAGCAGCTTAGCTGCTCTTTACGCGACATGCTGAACACCACAGTTGTATGACACATCTATTTGGATGTGCTGGGATGCATCATCAGTGATGTTCCTGAGGTTATTGGGGGGTTTTGTGTCTTACAATGTTAGATCTCTTTGCTCAGGTGACTCAGTCGGGTTGATCAAGTCCCATGGGCCACAGGCCTACCCTCTTTATCCAAAGCCACCTGGTGGCATTCTCTGCAACTTCAGTGATGGAATGTATGACCCCCTTCTTTGCTGCTACTGGGATCCCTAGCCTGGTCAGAACTTTGCAGAGTGATCACCCTGCAACTCTCCGGCAGCCCACTTCGACTAGCTCACAGTGAGCCTGCCGGCCTCAGCTACTGCACTGTTCCACCAGCTCCTGCTATTTGGCAAGCTTCTTCTCATGGGTATTCTGCGTATGTTCTTCATTGGGTACTTTCAGCTCCCACATGATCACCTTTGTGATCAACTGAGAAGATGATCATGTCTTGGCAGAACGTTGATTGTGTAATGTGATCAGGGAACTGAAGTTGTTTTCTAAGATTCACTCATAGTTGCCAGTCTGGGGCTCTGGAAAGTAGGCCTGGTCTTGTTTGCAGTAGTGGATAGGGCTTATTTCCAGCTTTCAGAAAGTGAATGGTTTTCTTCCTGGTGTGAGGTTAGTCTGGATGGCTGTGGTGACTGCTTCTGCAATTGTCCTGAGCACCTGGTCATGGTGCCAGTGGTAGTGGTGGTCTCCCAAGGCTTTGGGGCAGCTGGTGAGGAGATGCTGAAGGGACCCTTTCCCAGCACACAATGGGCAGGCAGGTGTTTCACTATTGCCCCGTGTGCGAAGAGTTGCCAGGCTTGTTAAGGTGTCATAGACCACTTGGACCAGGAAGCTGACATGGTGAAATCACCTCACCAGAACTCTGACCAAGTGATCTTCCACTCTAGTGTGTTGTCTCTCTTTGTCCAGGCTCCTTACTGACTGAGTCCCACTGTCTTGCTGAACTGTACCTCTTTTACGTCTGCATGCATTTTTTCCTGGAGAAAACATGGTTGATCTTTTCCTCTGGCTTTGGTGATCTGGCAGTCTGGAAAGCAGCCCAGGCCTGATTGTCCTGATGCCATTATCCCTACAAGAGCCCTCTACCTTAACCATTCCTCTGCCACCCACAACTTTCTGTCAGCATTCCACTTTCTGCCTGTGAAGACCTCAATACCAGCTGCTGCTACTTTGGGGTCCCTGGAGTCTCTGTACTGCATGGCTTCTTGTACATGTTCGCATAAATTTTTCTGAAAGGCCACGGAAGGAGCAATGTATGATGATAGTGGACCCATACAGAGCAGCACTGCTTAAGCATCTTGGCAATCCAAGCCACCTTCACAGATAGTGGCTGATCATCTACTCCAGGGCTTCCATAGTTGACATAGGAACATCATATAGTAGCAGGGGCCATAAGATCCTAGGCAGAATGGTATACTGGTATATTCAAGCCTTGAAATGCCCAGGCAGTTCAGATTTGTCAACCCTGGTAAGCCAGGCCTCAAGGTTTTGTGGATGGCAGCTGTATCTTTCAGACTGCAGTTTCTTGACTGGTTGTTCTGTCACTGTTGGGATGGTGATTCCAGATAATGTGAAGCAGAATTTGTCCACTACTTTTCCTTTCTTCAGCATGAGGGGTCTTGACTTTGAAGGTTTAAAGCTTATGCTTGTGCATGAGAAAAGCTTCTCAAGTCTTTCTAAGACTTTCTAGGACTGATGATGGTGTAAAAGTCAGATTGTCCATGTAAGCTCTGATTGGTGAATGTCCAACACCACACTTTGTCAAGGGTCCTCGGCACTCCACCTCTGCTTATTTGAGCACCATGTTCTTGTGGAGGGCAAAAAAGATGACTGATATGGTGCAGCCAGTTATGATTCCCTTTTTGAGTCTGTGCCACCCTGATGTTGTGTACCCAGAAATGACTCATCTGGAAGTTGTTGGGATAACCCAGTGTGAAGTCAGTGATCTTGTTGGGAACATGGTGTCTTTGAAAAGCACCTTCAACCAGTTTGTGCAGTATGGCATTGGTGAGGTCCAATCACAGGACCATCAAGTTGCCCATGCCTTCTTTCGCTTCTCTTAGGAACTGCATGACTACCCCTGTATGCTCCAAGCAGCCAAGTGGTCCAAGGACCACCATTTCTGTAGTGATGTATCAATGTAATTGTTCTTTAGATGAAACTTTGTCAGTCACCAGGACAAGATGCTGGAAGAATCTTGCCTTTGGTGCTGAGTAGTGAAAACTGCTCAGTGTTTTTGGAATTCTCCTCTTTGGGTATCCAAACACCCTCAGCATACCTCCACTGGTTGGTGACTCTTCCTCTCGGCCAGATCACTCTTAGGATATTCCACAGTTGATGAAGTTTTGGACAGCATTTATATATGCTGTACAGTCTAAGCTGGGCCCTGGGGCAGAGGTTGGTCTTGCTGCCTTAACAATTTCCTGGATCTCTTTCCAGCTTGGTTCTTGCTTTTTACATTACATGCTGAACACTATAAATTTTGTCAACTTAATTTTGGAAAAGTCTTTTGATGCTCTGACTTATGAGACTTATGAGAAGAGACTGGGAATTAAACAGGAGACCAGACCAACAGATGAAAAAGAAGACGAATATATACTTTCAATAACAGCCACCTGTGCTTTGCCTAGTTATATAAAAACACTGCTGTTCGTGTGCTTATTTTATTATTTTCTTTTCCTCAAAGTTATTGCAATTACATGTAATCAAGGGTGGCTAAAATAAATGGGCTAGCAACGCTAAGCACACCCTGTATTTCAAAGATATAAAAATACATCAGTATAAGGCTTCGATTTTGGCATCACAGTAGATTATTTGCTTTTGACAAATCAAACATATTTTTGCTTGGATATTAGGTTTTATACCTTCCATCTATTATCACAACCAGATATCACTCGTTTCAATAAAACATACGTACAGTTTGCCAATCCTAAGCACACAGATTGTATTTTGAAATGTAAGATTAATGATGTTTAATACTTACTTTAAGTTGGTCGGTTAGTTAGGAGAGCCTATGATGCTGCTTTGTGGTCGAGTGTAAATGAACTGGATGCTGCAGGAGACACAACATGTGGGCTTTTACTGCTTCTGTAGCTTAATGGCCTCACAGAGAGGCTGTGTGATGTTTACACCACATCATAGAACTGTGTGCATATGTGCGTGTGTGTGTGCATGTTAGTGTGCGTCAGTGTGTTTGCCGCCTCCTTACCTCTCATCCTGCTCAGATCCTAGACATTTGTGCCCTTTCCTCATCAAGCAGACAGATCCTCCACCGAGTTCTTAGTAAATCCATTTGACTTCGCTCTCCTTCTATGAGAGCCGCAGTCATCTGGAGTTTCTCTCAGAAACATGTCAGACAGTTCAGGTCGAAGTTCAATACACAAGTGGCCATGCATAAAATTACAAAACAAGCACCTCTCTCCCCTTTCCCTCATTTTATGTTGACATCACTGATGTAAAATCTGCATGTCTTGTTTCGTTTCAGGCCTTATGCATTAATTTGCTGTAAAATCAGTGCTTTTTGTGTCTCTCCCTACACTGTGTTTAAGCCAAAATGTAAGTGACCCTAGCAGCAAACTGTTAACTCGAACCACCACGTTACACTGCCAAAGACAATAAATGCAAGCAGTAAAAGACTCGGCTTTTGTGGTGTACATGACTAATACAAATCCAAGCTCAGGACTTCATATCATTGTTATCAAATAGATCATGGCTCACTCTCATATCCTCTCTGTGGAACAGTATGTTGTGTAACAAACCCCAACAAACATTTTCTGATTATTTCACTGTAGATATGAGAGAATTAGAGCCGGTTTGTGGACTTTACTATCGTTCTCTAGCGAGGTTGTGGCCTGTGTTAGTCAGTTCCTCAGCAGGGAACCAAAAGAAGACAATGTTTGAATTTCTTTACTCAAATGAAGCGTGCACTGATGTAGGAAGCTCATTACATAGATAAGGATTCGTCACTGATTAAATATCAACAGACTGAGGGTGGGAAAGTTTGTTTCTTTGGTTTAAATTAGTTGCAGTTAGAAAAAGAAAGAAAGCACAACTTTATTCATCACACACTTGTGAAATTTCCTCCCTGCATTTAACCCATCTGAAGCAGTGAACACACACACATACCCAGAGCAGTGGGCAGCCATGCTAACAGCGCCCGGGGAGAAGTTGGGAGTTAGGTGCCTCGCTCAAGGGCATCTCAGCCCAAGGCCGTCCCATATTAACCTAACTGCATGTCTTTAAACTGTGGGGGAAACTGGAGCCCCCGGAGGATACCCACGCAGACACAGGGAGAACATCCAAACTCCACACAGAAAGGCCCTCGCTGGCTGCTGGGTTCGAACCCAGAACCTTCTTGCTGTGAGCCAACCGTGCTAACCACTACACCGCCGTGCCGCCCATTAAACCCTATCATTTGAAACATTTGCCTATTTTTGTTGCGTAAAACAATAATGTCCAGGTGTATGACATATAACAAATAAAGAACTTTGTGTCACTGTGTGTGATTCAGTTTGCTGGCTTTTTTTTTTTTTTCTTTTCACTGTGGAAAAAAAAAATCATCAACATGAAACCATATGCTGCTTCAAAGACGGAGGAGTTTCTGACTGAATCGTTTCCAACCTCTGTCCTCACCGATGTCTAATTGGGAAAGATGAGATTGTCTTCTGGAGCTTTACACTTTCTCAGTGTAAGAAGTCATTTGTGAAGGCAGTCACAGTGAGCTTGGGGTTCAAGCTACATCTGGAAACAACTAGCAGACAAAAATTCTTTTCCATCCTCCGGCTGAGGGGAACGGGGGATGGGCAGCCAGGTAAAGAGGAGAAAAGCAGACCTCAGAAAAAAAAAAAAGGACGGAAAAGAGAGAACATATGGCCAATATACACACACGGTTGTTTTTGGATATAATATTCGGGGAAATCGTTAAAGTTTGTCTGTACAACATTCTCAGCCTGTAGGCGATGTGCTTTTAAAGTTATGGGCTCATTTTAGACAAAATGTAAAGTTTTATTTTATTTATTTATTTATTTAAATTATTATAATATGTTTAATGCAACTTGGTTCTAGTACAGGAATCCTTATACACTTACACACTTAAAACTAGGAAAGAAATCTATACGTTTATGGAGGGTTGTTGGGAGTGTCAATCTGATATGAAGGACTTTTTTCAGGCTTCCTGTGGAAAGAGTGAGGTAACATAACTCCAGCCCTTCGCACGCTCCTTAATGCATCATTTCATCAAGTATGCTACAGATTTGTACTGGTGAAAGTGTTTCAACTGGACTTTGAAGTGTTTGGTAAGCCAACTCACGTTTGCCGCAATAAACTCCCTTCCCAAAACAAGATAAACATAAAAGACTCCATTCAGGGTGTGTTAAAGTGGCCTGATGCCATTAGAAAAATGGCTTGAGCGAAAGGACTATGCTATTCTGGCATGGAGGTACGGATGTGTAGATATGTAGACACTTCCGCTCAACAGCTGGTTTATAGAAGTACGTCTCAAATAACATTTAGTCGATGTAAAAAACATAGCCACACTTTGGCAAATGCACACTAAAGCCATTCAGGCAAGGTTTAAAGTTTATGCTGGAT
>JAODOF010000018.1:29481190-29493702 GCA_027576175.1 Sciades proops | reverse complement strand
AGAAGATTCAAGGTTTCTAGTGGTGTTACTTGAATGTTTCTAGCACAAAAACTCACAGAGCTTTAGATGTGTGTTTATGAACAGTCCTAAAAGTCCCCTGTGGGGGGATTGGTGACCTGAGTGTTAAAAGATTTACATTTTCATTTGAACTTCAAAGTTAAGTCAAATGGACAGATGATAAGCTCTTGAGTGGACCATGATCTTGGCAGCACCTTTTGATCTTAAACATGTTTTGAAGCTTGTAGAAACCTTCTTTTGCTACATTGTGGGTGTGATTTTTAAGGCACATATTACTGTCAAGCGCCACGCCAAGGAGAGTAGTTGAGTTTGGTGTCGAAACAGATTAATTTTTACCCCACACAAGCTTATAGAAGACCCCAGAAAGTGTAATCTGCCAACACCGGATAATGTCCTCATATAAGGACACTGAAGTCTCAGAAGTGGACCTATATATAGGCTCGGCCTACATAATAATAATAATACGGTTCTGTCCTCAGGTTTTCTCCCACAAGCCTCTTTTTCGTAAAAGATCCCAAAATGGCAGCACTGGAGAAGGCAGTGAGTTTGGACTCGGTGTGTGTTCCGGTTTGCCCGACAGAGATCCGCATAAAGCTGCGCTCGAACGGAAATTTCCAGCGCCGTGCAGCGGATCTCCAGTTCAGAGAAGGCATGCGGGCGCCAAGCCACGCCCAGTCTGAACAAACCCACGTGTTCGGGGCTTCTGATTGGTCGTGCTGAAGGCGCGTCTTCGGACTCGTCGGAAATCTATAAATAGCCGCGGGGAGGCGAGTCCAGTGTTTAACTCCGGGCCCAGTGCGAAGGAGCTCAGCGTTTTATAATCGGATTTCATCATCATCATTATTATTATTATTATTATTATTATTATCGCTCCGTCGGTGAATTCACAGGACAAAGCCTTATGAATATGAAAGAAGCCGAGATGATCCATCTGTAGACAAGAGAGGAGGAGGAGGAGGAACCGACCCACTCAACCACTTTCGGCATCAGTTCGAGACCCTCGCCAGGGTTCTAGAGGTCCGAGGTTCGAGCTCGGCGTTGTGGATCTGATTGACTGACTGTGTGCTGTTTGTTAGGTGCCCGCGATGGCAGTGAGAGGGCCGCTGGCGCGCGTCTTCCGGTCGGCGCTGAGCTCGTGCTGCCCGCAGAGCCGCGCTCATCTGTCCGTGGCCGTAATCGGAGCTCCTTTCTCCAAAGGGCAGGTAAGGAAGAGCCGAGCGCGCCTGCGGGTCAGTAAACCAATAAATACACTCCGGAAATGTGATGTGATACAGAGTTTGTGTCCCTCAGAAAAGGAAAGGAGTGGAGCTCGGACCCAAAGCCATCAGAGATGCAGGACTGGTGGAGAGACTGGCCAGCTTGGGTGAGTCCGAACAAAATGAAATGTTTAAAAACAAACAAACCCGAAATCAAAGAGTTTTGACATGCCGTGGAAGACTTTGATGGTGTGTCTGAGGGCACGTGCGCGCCGCCTCCACTCAGCATGCGTCATTGTTTCCGATTATTCCTGCACTGCAGGGGGGGGGTTTCTTTAATTTTATTTAATTTTATTTAATTTTAGTGCTTCAACAAACTGCTAAGTAAAACCCAAAGTGGTGTCCAGGGACACAAAGCAGAACTTGCTGGCCCTAAACCAGGAGGCTAAACATGAATATAATAATAATTTGTTTGAAAAGTGTTTCCACTAAAGTAATTAAGTTCTTAAATATTCCGCAGTGCTTGTATTCATGTGGGACCGCCATATTTCATTTCTCAAACGTGTCTCAGCTCAGGATGCAGGGTGTGTGTGTGTGAGAGAGACAGAGAGCGCATCTGTCGCCTATGCGTCATAGTGTGGTTGCCAGATTTTCGTCGCTGTCAGTTCAAAACCTGCTATGTGACTATTTAGGTCAAATAGTTTTCTTTTGCAATTGACGCTAATACAATGCTCATCTCATTATCTCTAGCCGCTTTATCCTGTTCTACAGGGTCGCAGGCAAGCTGCGAAAGGCGGGGTACACCCTGGACAAGTCGCCAGGTCATCACAGGGCTGACACATAGACATTCACACTCACATTCACACCTACGGTCAATTTAGAGTCGACAGTTAACCTAACCTGCATGTCTTTGGACTGTCGGGGAAACCGGAGCACCTGGAGGAAACCCACACGGAGAACATGCAAACTCCACACAGAAAGAAACCACTAAACCACCCAATGCAGAAGTCATCAAATCGAAATCTACTGTATAACAAAAGTTGGGTGGTTAGCACAGTCGCGTCACAGCAAGAAGGTTCCGGGTTCGAACCCAGGGCCTTTCTGTGTAAAGTCTG
This sequence comes from Sciades proops, assembly GCA_027576175.1. Taxonomy (NCBI): domain Eukaryota; kingdom Metazoa; phylum Chordata; class Actinopteri; order Siluriformes; family Ariidae; genus Sciades; species Sciades proops. The sequence continues at coordinate 29,491,373 of JAODOF010000018.1, read as the reverse complement.
CATGGGTTTCCTTCACATGCAGTTAGGAGTGGTCTTGGGCTGAAGTACCCTTGAGCAAGGTACCTGGGTGCTCTGGTGTGTGTGGCTGCCCACATTTCACTGTGCTTGAAGTGTGCATGTGACAAATAAAGTTTGTATGAAAAAAGTGGGCCTGAGACTTTTGCACAGCACTACACACACACACAGTATACATCATGTCATGTGTAGCTTATGTACACACACACACAGTGTAGCAATAGAAGCATGAGCACTGCTTTGGTCCTGGAGCCCACAGCATGGTGGTGGTGGTGACGTCACTGCCCGGGGTTTCCATCTCCACTGGCTCCGGTTTGAGTGTGTGAGCTCGTGACGGCGTCATGGCGGAGGCCGGCTGTTGTAGCACTCACGGCAGAAATGCCTACTAGCTTCTTACGGAATACAAAGAAATTTCAAAGGCGGACACTTTTTTGTTCCTGGAAGCTCGGAAAGCAGGACCTTAAAAAGAAAAAAAAAAAAAAGGCAACTGGACTGTATGAAAAGTTGGAGTGTTTTGGGCTCCTCTCTCTCTCTCTCTCACACACACTGAGCTAGCTTAGCCGCTGTTAGCCGCTAACGCTAATAACTGAGAGGAAAACAAGAAAAAGGAGGTCGGAGTTTCGGCTCCGGAGCCGACTGGCGCTCGCTGGAGCCAGGTAACCAGACAAAGCCCGAAGACGCTCTCAACTCTGCGTTAATCGAACTTGAAGTGCTCCAGGTTTTCATTTCCAGGCACTGTGCTGCTGTTTTCGAGGTGTACAATCAGGCAGTGATGAATAAACTGGTGTCGCGGTGCTTTATTTTGGGAAGTTACTTTCGTTCCCTTCACTCTGACGACCGTAGCGGTGAAGACGTTAAGCGAAGCCTGATGATGCAGTGCAGGAAGCCAGCAGACAGTCAAAACTCAAACGCTGTGTGGTTTATCCGAGCCGCAGTGCAATTCGAAGCCTTTTCTCTCTCTATCGCTTGTAGTCGATAACACTCACCGGAGTCGGTAAAGTTAGCTAAGTTACTTCTCTGAGCCAAACTCCGTAGAATTAGTTAGCACTTAGCGCTTAGCTTAGCACTTAGCTTAGCATGTCTTGCTAAAATGGGTAAGCGAAGATAAGCCTGCAGTATGTACTGATTTTAAAAGAAGTCTGTGTTGATATTTATTCACTCGTTTATTATTATTATTTTTTTAATTTTGATATTTTACACATTCTGCTACAACATTGTGTTTAGCAAAATAGCTAACACGCCGCTCTTAGTGGTAGAGCCTAGCTAGCTAGCTAGCTAGCTTGCTGTGCGGCTGTTTAGCTAACGTGCTAGCATGTAACTTTTCGTCAAGAAAACACGGTTTTAAGCTTTAGCGTGTTAGCTCAGTCGGCTAGGTAGCGGTTGATAGGCTGGATTTAAAATGTACCGCGAATTGTAAAGCTCTTGTATGGGGAAAGTAAACTAACTTCCAATATTTAAACTACACCGGGTTGTTTTTTTTTTTGAGAACTTAAAGCACTGTTCGGTTAGAACTTGCATGACCTCGTTTGTCAGTGTTGCTCGACATGGACGTCCCCAGGGTGTGTGTTGTGACTTTGGCCGCCGGTTAGAGCGTTCTGCTCGGGCTTTATTGTCCAGGAGAGCCCCGCTACTGAGGCCTAATGGCAGGCCTGGGCGCAGGACACATGTTTATCAATCTCATGTTGGTCACAGTAGTTTGTTCATTATGTTTTGATTGCGTACAGTGCAAAAGTGAATAAAGTTCTCGTGTTTAATTCGTAGACGTTTCATTTTGACTTGTCATTGTTCATTCATTTCAGAAAGCTTCTTACAAGAAGCATGTTCATGACTTGAGTGATCTGGATGTATGACTACACCTGTACTCATTTCTGCTTCATAGCCAGTTGTAATTTGCTTTAAATGTAAACCTAAGTCTCCCCACCCAAAAAAAAAAAATAATCCTTTAGCTGTGATAACTACAAACTTTAACTACTGTACTTAGAACAGGAACATGTGTAATCATGTTAAAACAAATTCCTACACAAGCTCACTCTAGTGCTAAATTGACATTTCTCATCTAGATTAAATACAGTAACTGTCCTGTTCTGTTTCTACAGGTGAGCGTCACTGTACAAAGCTGGAGGTTTGGGATATTCAAGAACCTGGTCAGGCCAAATAGCAAACATTGCTTGCTTTGGAGACCCAAATATTTAAACCACAGCCATGGATGGCCGCAGTGAAGATGAAAGTGTGAGCAACAGTAGCGGAGAATCCAGGTAAAGAAAACTACAGGGTGTCCCAAAAGTCACCCCTGCGTAGGGGAAATTAACACACTTTTTTTTAAAAAGCAAAATGTAGCTTTATTTACAAAACATCCTCAAGGGTGGCACAGTGGTGTAGTGGTTAGCACTGTCTCCTCACGGCAAGGTTCCGGGTCCGAACCCTGCGGCCAACGGGGGCCTTTCTGTGTGGAGTCTGCGTGGGATTCTTCTGGGTGCTCCGGATTCCCCACACAGTTCAAAGACATGCAGGTTAGGTAAAATACCCAGCCGCTGGGGTTTTGTACAAGATCGATAGTCCATACTTCTTGGTGCTGGTCCCAAGCCCGGATAGATTGTTGAGGGTTGCGTCATATGTGGAACAGATCTGCTATGGCGATCCTGAAAGATGATTTACAAAACATCCTCTACATGATTGGCATTTCTTTATCAACACGCACAGAATCTTCTCTCATGTTAACACGTGGTGTTGTGCATGTAATTATACATCAAATGCATCCCTTTAAATGATTTTGTGCTGTAAGCATGAGTGATTTTTCAGTACGTTCTTTTGATAAAGGCTATCTGAAGAAGAAAAAAAAAGAGCTAAACTAAGCATGAAAAATTTTGGAAGACATTTTGCGAAAAAGTGTTAATTTTCCCTATGTATGGAGACTTTTGAGACACCCTGGGATATCTGCTTGGTAAAGTTTACATTAAAGTTGGCAATGGAGTGCTGTTACTTTGCATGTGGTGAGACTTTAATCACAATGTTTTGCACGCTGTACATTTGGTTTAGTCCGTTCCTTAAGTCAGATCCTGGAGAGTGCCCCCAGTAAACACAGCTGAAGTGTGACTCTAGAATGATTGACAAACGACAGTTAATGTTTTGAAAGCTTCACCATTAACTGGTTCCCCTTCCGATTTCACCTGTTTCTCTGACAGCTATAAAACAATGTTTTCTAGAATGACTGTATTGAATATATATTCCTCTTGGAGGTTGGTAGGTCTGTATTTTCATAATATAGCTCCTAGTTGTGCCATAGCCATGGTGGCTTATTCTAAGGGAAATTATTCAGCCATATAGCTCAGTTGTTTTGTGTGCTCATCGTGTGTTTTGTTAGCTTATAAGTATAGTTTGGTTATTCTGTACATGTTTTGGTATTATGGTTAACAATTATTATGGTAAATTGTTTTATAATCTGCAGTTGTCCACTTGTTTGCAGATTTGTATTTTTGTCTTCATTTTGTATGACAGCACTGATATCAGAAAAACTGAATCACCTTGTTCTGTTGAATTCTTAGAAATGAAAGTGAAATTAATGTGACAGTTGGGCAAATGTGTTTGTATCTTAACATAAAACTGCTTTGTGTGTTTCAGTAACTCGGATGATGGGTCTGGATCTGGTTCTGGTTCCGGTTCCGGTTCTAGCTCCAGCAGTAGCAGCTCCAGTAGCAGCCAGTCAGGGAGCAGCGACTCAGGAAGTGGCTCAGACTCGGGCAGCCAGTCCGATTCTGACTCTGAAAAGTCCAAGGGGAAGAATGGCCAGAATAACTCTGCCAAGATTGATTCCGCAGAAGTAAGGCTTTATGATTTGAGAGATTAAACCAAAGTCTCATTTTGTGGTCAAAGATTAGTGTTAAAATATTGAGTTCTGTGTTTCCTGAAAGCATCACACCACATGAAGATGGTCATTGGTAATTGTTAGTGAGAACATGCAGTCGACCAGGTTATCCTTACAAGGCTATTGGGAGAGGAAAGATGAATACCTAACAGTTAGCATTATGTAAATTACAGCATGCTCATTGGTAGCGACTGGCTTCCTTTTATTGTTAACCATGCTGAACATTTTCAGTCAGGCTATTCCTTTAAAACCTGTGCTATGTTAAAGCCAGCTTTAAGAAAGAATCCGCACTAAACCAGTCTGCAGTAATGTATAGATAAATAGATATTATACACACGTGCGCACATACGTGTGTGTTTTATTTTTATATATATATATATTTTACACACACACTTTTTATATACATATAATTAAAAAAAAACTTGTCAAATGCACACTTCAAGCACAGTGAGATATACACACGTTTTTATATAAATATAATAAAAAAAAAAACTTGTCAAATGCACACTTCAAGCACGGTGAGATTCATCCTCTGCATTTAACCCATCTGAAGCAGTGACCATGCAGCCACACTACAGTGCCCAGGGAGCAGTTAGGGGTTAGGTACCTTGCTCAAGGGCACCTCAGCCCAAGGCCGCCCCATGTTAACCTGACTGCATGTCTTTTTGAACTGTGGGGGGGAGCTGGAGCACCCGGAGGAAACCCACGCAGACACGGGGAGAACATTTAAACTCCACACAGAAAGGCCCCCTGTCGGCCGCTGGGCTCGAACCCAGAACCTTCTTGCTGTGAGGCGACAGTGCTAATCACTACACCACCATGCCGCCATATATATATTTTATTATATCACACATGTGTATGTGTATTTTTATATATATATATAAAAAATAAATTTCACTTATTTGTGTGTATACCCGTATGTATGTATACTCTAAAATATTCCTACTTTATATCCTTTTGTTGTAGTTCTGGAAGTCTAATCCCAGTATCCTGGCAGTGCAGAGGTCAGCCCTGCTCAGGAAACAGCAGCAACAACAGCAACAGAGCTCCTCAAACAGTGACTCGGATGAGGTAGGACCTTGCAGGACATTTGAAATGACTGTTTTGAATCAGTTTTGCTTTTATTATTCTGCTCTTGGATCATTTTGTTTCGTTGATGCAGCACTAGGTTCTTGCTGGGCTAATGGTATTCTCATTGTGTTGACATCTACATGAAGGCATTTTATAGACAAAGAATTGTACAAGAGGCTTGGCATAATGACATTCCAGGACCCTGCCCTTTAGTAATTGGTGTGTGTGTGTGTGTGTGTTTTATTGTTAAGGAATCCTCTAGTAGTGATGACTCAGATGATGACTCTTCGAGGAAGCGAAAGAGTAAAGGGTGAGTCCAACCATTAAGCATCACTAAATCTACAGGTTGTTGGGGTCAGGATATTTTGCAGTCATTGAAAAACTGTTAAATGATTCTCTGTGTGGCAGGTCTGGATCTGACTCAGACTCTGCTTCTGGATCTGACTCGGACTCTGGTTCAGGGAGTGACTCGTCTAATTCTTCAGGCGAAGAAGAGGTGGAGAACAGTGAAGAGTCCGTTTCAGACTATGAACCTAGCCACAAAGTTAAAAGCAGGAAGCCACCTAACAAGTATGGTGATATGTCACTTCTGAAGTCAGCATATAGTGAGGGTTCCAGTTTCTTTTTTTGTACAGAAAAGCTTTTGTGGTTTCTGAATATACTCAGGTTTATGTTGTTTATGCTTCATCCTCTGGTACACACAGTAACAAAAGTTATGTTTCATAGAAAGTTGGTTTCAAAAGCATTGGGTTAAAATGGTTTCTCTTTTCCAAATTCTTCAAAGCCTCAACAGCATCAAGTCTAATCTTTAATTTTATTTTTATTTAATCATTTGGCTTTGAGAGCAACATTTGCATATTAATTTATCAAGTCTTTGCTTTTAAGAGCCACTGGCCAAAATAAAGATGTACACACTAGCATAACATTCAACTTGTCTGTTTCAGATTTTAATCTTTCTTGTTTAAACTGCTAAAGAGAGGAGGATAGTGTAATGCTGAAAAAATAAAGAACTGTTTATACAGAACATGTAAAACTTGAACTTTTTGCCAAAGGGAAATGGTAAAGATTTGGGCCCCGGGATATTAATGCTTATGAGAGAAATGCTGTTTTATGTTCTCTAGTAGTGGCTACTCTAATTGCTTCTCTGATTCTTCAGGGCTAATGCCAGAAATGGAAAAAAGAGCAAGGCTTCAAAAAAGAAGCCCTCAACTTCTTCGTCAGACGAGGATGATGACTATAAAAAGGCTCTGGCTGGTCCTCGGAGGCAGGCTACAGTGAACATCAGCTATAAGGAGGCTGAAGAACTGAAAACAGACTCTGACGATTTGGTGGAGGTGTGTGGGGAGGACGTCCCACCGCCTGAGGAAGATGAGTTTGAGACTCTGGAAAGAGTGATGTGCGTAAGAATAGGACTAAAAGGAGGTAAATATTTTGATGTTTGACGGTTTCCTGTTTGTTGACAAATGACTTGCAATTTGAATTTTAGCTTCATGCTATTACCAGTCTGTTTTCCCATTCTGGTCTCCAACATGGCTGCTTATGTGCACAAAAATACATTCTGTTTGTTGTTTACAGCTACTGGGGCTACCACCACAGTCTATGCTGTTGAAGCTGACGGAGACCCTAATGTGAACTTCAACCCAAACAAGCAGCCAGGAGACGTGCAGTACTTGATCAAATGGAAAGGCTGGTCGCACATTCACAACACTTGGGAGACGGAGGAGACACTGAAGCAGCAGAACGTGAAGGGCATGAAGAAACTGGATAATTTCAAAAAAAAGGAGCAGGAAAAGAAAAAGTGGTAAGGTTTTTGTTGGTAGTGTGGCAGGTTGGAGCTTTCTGCTTGTATAGGTGAAGCCTGAGACAGTGGTTGCATTTTCTTAATGCAGGCTCAAAGCAGCTTCACCTGAAGATGTGGAATACTTCAACTGCCAGCAGGAACTCATGGATGACCTGCATTCACAATATCAGCTTGTGGAGAGGATTATTGGTAAGAAGATACATAACGCCTCATTTTGTTTATTGATGCATTTGCATAATTTTGGGGTCCAACCTCAACTATATATTAATACACACATCACTAATTTTGCAAGGCCATTCAAATCAGAAGTCGGCAGCAGGCTACCCAGACTACTTATGCAAATGGCAAGGGCTTCCATATTCAGAATGCAGCTGGGAAGATGGGGCACTTATTGCTAGAAAGTTCCAGAAGTACATAGATGCCTACATGAGCCGGAACCAGTCCAAAACGATCCCCTCCAAGGACTGCAAGGTAACAGACTAAAGATTAGAGTGCTCTAAAACAAGCCCAATAAAAAATTAATAAATCTGTGCACTGCAGTCTTTATTTAATGGCTCCATGGAGTGAAGGAATGTGCACTTTTGTTCAGTTTTTAAAGCTGAGGCCGCGGTTTGTGCCTATGAAGAAACAGCCTCATTATATCGGCGGGGAAGGGCTTGAGCTTCGAGACTACCAGCTGCACGGCTTAAACTGGATGGCCCATTCGTGGTGCAAGTATGTTCAGCTGTACATTAATTGTTGTCTTTTCTATGAAAGGTGCTTGGCACCCAATAATTTTCTTAACATAGATGAATCGGATACAATGAGTGTATGTATCAGTCCCCGTTTGAGTAAGTGGGAGACAGTGCACTCCGATCAGGTATGTCTTCATTGAGTATCCCGTATTGCTCAAGATGATGCTATAATGGTAAATAGTATTGATTTGTCACATGGTGAAGCGGTTTGCTTAAGAAGAGAGACTTAAATTCAGGTTTTTGGTTCCATAGAATGAGAGACTCGTGTAACATACTGTTTTGTGAAATATTGATATTGGTGACAAACTTTTTTTTAATTTTTTTGGATCAGCTGAACTTGTTGAGTTAATTATCTTGTTCTGCTACCAGAGGGAACAGTTGTATTCTGGCAGATGAGATGGGCCTTGGAAAGACCATTCAGACCATCTCCTTTCTGAACTATCTGTTCCATGAGCATCAGCTCTATGGACCATTCCTGTTAGTGGTACCCTTGTCTACACTCACTTCCTGGCAGAGGGAAATCCATCTCTGGGCCCCGCAGATGAATGTGGTCGTCTACCTGGGTGACATCAGCAGTAGGAACATGGTAAGATGGAGCAAACTAAATGCAAGTTTTATTCACTGTGAGATTAGTGAGAATTGTATTATTAGTAATGGAATAATATTATATTTTCTTTTAAAGTCTCATAACTGACCACATTATCAAAAAATTACAATAACGTAGATATCACGTTTTAGCAAAGATGCATTCCATTCTCACACACTGCTTGAGCTGTCCTTGTTACTTGGAAATAGCAAGCTTTTTTTTTTTTTTTACGATGCATTATGTTTGAAACGGTGTATTAATAATTGTACTGTTCTTTAGATCAGAACACATGAGTGGATGCATGCCCACAACAAGCGGCTAAAGTTCAACATCCTTCTCACAACGTATGAAATCCTCTTGAAAGATAAGGTATGACTTAAAAATGGCTTACGATTCTGGTTCATGTACTCCTGTTAAGTTTCATTTGTCTGTCACTTGTGGGTTTCTGACTTTCAGTTATGACTTTGTTTAACTGTCCTTAGTTTTGGCACTCGGAGAGCAATTTAATAGAAATAACATTTAAGTCTCTGTGTTTGTGTAGTCGTTTCTGGGGAACGTGAGCTGGGCATTCATTGGTGTGGACGAGGCCCACAGGTTGAAGAATGATGATTCCCTTTTGTATAAGACCATGATTGATTTCAAATCCAACCACCGGCTCCTTATCACAGGAACACCTTTGCAGAATTCCCTCAAAGAGCTGTGGTCGCTCCTCCACTTCATCATGCCAGAGAAGTATGAGCCCACTACAATATCATTGCCGCTCACCATACAACATGGACGTTTGCTTTTTAGTTGTAACCTGTTAGAAATGTTTTCCCCATTTTGTATTTCATTTTTGTCTTGTTGGGCTTGTTTTATGGTTGCACTTAAATTTACTTGGGGGATTTGGTTCTCAGGTTTCACTCATGGGAACGGTTTGAGGAAGACCATGGTAAAGGCAGGGACTCGGGCTACACTAGCTTGCATAAGGAGCTGGAGCCTTTTCTGCTACGAAGGGTCAAGAAGGATGTGGAGAAGTCACTACCTGCCAAGGTGGAACAGATCCTTAGGGTGGAGATGAGTGCCATCCAGAAACAATACTACAAGTATGACCGAGCATCAGATGCATTTTTGACTGTCCACATTCTTGCTTGCCTATTAAATAAAGCGATTTAAACATTTATTAGCATTCAAATTGCTTTGGCGAGTGCTGCATTTTCTCGGTGTAGAATCATCAATGATTAGTAGGCGGTTGTGAATAATTATATAACTGGTTTTCATAGGTGGATCTTGACGAGAAACTACAAGGCACTCAGTAAAGGCACAAAAGGAAGCACATCTGGTTTCCTCAACATTATGATGGAGCTGAAGAAGTGCTGTAACCACTGCTACCTCATCAAACCTCCAGAGGACAATGACTTCCACAACAGAACCGAGGCCTTGCAGGTATGTCTAACAAAGGAGTGAAGCTGATATGTTGGACCAATGCAATGACAAATAAGTAAATACTTAACCTTTGATTGGATAATTACTGCAGTGATTGTTTCAGCTGGCAGCAATTCTTTTAACCCTAACTGATGCAGTGAGTAGCTTTTCATTTCTTAAATAACCATGTCGTCATGGACAAGGTGTTACTGTGTTTCAGAAAGGTCAAATTATTGGCCTGTAGCAAGAAAAGAAAACAATTAAGATGATTACTGAAATGACTGGAATTGGGTTAAGAGCTGTCCAATGCATTATTAAAACCTGAAAGAATGGTGACGAACCATCAACTTCGTGGAAAAAATGTGTTTGGAAAAAGACTGACAAAGATCAGAAATCACTTCAATGCTTGAAGTCAAATTGTAAAGTGAAAAAAAGAAAATCGACAGTAGAACTCATGACTGTTTAATAGTGAAATTAAGAGCATTTCCACACTCACAATGTGTGAGAACTCTCAGAATTGGTACTAAACCACTGTGTGCCCATAAGAGAACCACTTATTAGTGAGACTGATCAGGAGAAAAAAGCTTCAATTTGCTCTGGAGTGTTAGATAAAGGTCATGTGGTTTGATAAGTCCATCTCATTCATCTCATTATCTCTAGCCGCTTTATCCTGTTCTACAGGGTCGCAGGCAAGCTGGAGCCTATCCCAG
>JAODOF010000018.1:29182518-29196875 GCA_027576175.1 Sciades proops | reverse complement strand
TGTGAGATCAGACAGGTGTTGGTGCTTGATCGTCAGGGGCAGAAACACAAAAAACACACACACACACACACACACACACACACACACACACACACACACAAGCAGTACCCACATCCTGACCGACAGGAAAGCCACAGGAAGGAAAAAAAAGTTGTTTGTTGAGGACAGTCACAGCAGTGTGAAGTGGGAAACAGAAAGAAAAAGGAACTGAGTGCAACAACAGTCAGTCTGCACAGTGACGTAACCAAGAAAAATGGTGACTTGTTTCAATGACAGCATCAAGAAAATTAAATGCTACAAGTCACTAAGAATAATTCTGTTCAAATGTACGGGGTGGGGGGGGAAGAGACCACAACTTTATACACCTCAGCATGTAATAAAATTTCACTAAGCTAGTTAAAAAGAGGCATAAGCTTATACAACTGGCACCATAGGTAAATATGAGTAACAATATGCCTTTGTGGATAACTGTCATACTCTCAAACTAAAAATGAGAGAAATTAAGTAAAATTATTCTTCAAGAAAAAAAAAAAAAAAAAACTTTAAAGTGAGATTGCCTTTCAATTTCATAAGATTAATGAAATTTAGTTCCCTCTGAAATTTGGTCATTGTGACGTTTATTTCTGTAATATCTCAAAATATCAGGACATTCTGTGGCTGGGAAGTTAGTTAATTTGAGGGGATTCCTGAGCAAATAACGTGCATGAAATCACCCGCTTTGTGCAGTCAAGCGGACAGAGGAAGTCCGTGTGCGCATGCACAGGTCTACCTTGACCGTGCACTGACCGTTACATCATTCTGTCGCTAAACGAACAGCTGATCACACTGAGGTGCTCGGTGACCGCCGATGTTTATTAGTTTGGTCCTGCGTTTCATTTCCTTCGCAACATAACATCTTTTCTTCTCGCTTCCCGTTACTGTAGTCGGTCTCATGTTTCATTCGCACACTCGCGTCCTCCAATTTTCTCTCCTGTTTCAAATTTGTATCCCACAATGCCTTGAACAAATGGGGAAAGCCCACCACGTGATGCATGACGTAGTATCTTGAATTGGGTCATGGTGAAATAGGAAAAAATAGCGGAGAAACATTAACTGTTCTATTAGAGAAGAAAAAAAATAATAAAATTGGAAGTCTGTGATTCAAATTCAGTAGCTTTCGGTTCACTAAACAAAAATAATTGGATGTCGGGGAAAATTCTTTTCATGACCTACACGTAAAATCTGAAAGGCTGTCTAGCTTTAAACCTTTTTTTCTTTGAATAAATTCCCATCAATTAAAGCTATACTTTTCATAGTTTCAGTCTGAAATTAAGCCAAGATTACCAGTAAGACAGATGACCCCCCCAATCATTTTTAAAGTTTCCAATGAACCTGGAGCTCACTATATAAAGGAATAAAGAAGTATATTTTTCAGACAGAAAATGAAGGACAGCCATACCTGTGTCTCAGGGTCCTCAGAGCCGAGGCTGGCAGCTCCCAGCTTGACCACATCGGCCAGTTTGGTAATGGTGTTGACGGAGGACTGGGCAGCCTGGGCCAGCTTCTCCTGACTGGCTCCTGCTCCAGACACCAGCAGCTTGGTATCTTCTACCAGAACTTTAGCAGTCTTCAGGATATTCTCTCTGGATGAACAAAAACATGTTGAATTGTTGAAATCTTGGCTACTTGGATTGAATTTTCAGAGGTACTGTATTTTCTGAGCAGCAACCGATACCTGATATTATTATGAATAATACATATCATTATGAATCCAAATGTTTTAGGAGATCAGAAATGCTTGAAAACCTGTGATCAGCAAAGGTCTCTGCATTCTCCCTGTTAAGTGTACCCGCTGTGGCAAACATGATGGTGGTGTCAAGATCAGCAATAATGCCAGCTACAGCACTGGCAGCTGTGATACAAGCCTGGGTACCACGGTTACCGGCCTGCAGTGCTGCCAACACATGAGACACCTGAGAGAGAGAAATAAAAGTTTTTGATTTTATAGACTACACCATTCTAACAATACTTTAATAAACGTATGAAGAAGCAAAAGGGTAAATACACAAACTACCCATAAAAGTACACAATTTAATATCACAAAGTCTAAACTATTTCCGGTTATCTCCGTGAGACAACCAACTACAACAGTCTGATGAAATATTCGGCTAGAAGGGAATTTTCACTCACTTTCTCGGACACTTTGCGGGCGGCGTCAATGAGCTCTTTCTTGGTGATTGAATCGCTGGGACTGCACTGCAGAGCTCCTGCCTTGGTGACCAATCCAGTGCAACTGTAGCCTAGTTCTGTTACCTGCTTCTTAATATGAGAGCCAATCTACAAGAGTGCAGGGAGGATGAAAATGGCTTTATTAAACACATATACATGCACCAGCAGGCACAGTGAGGTTGCAGATGCCTTTACACACATAATGCATACACTGAAGAGAGAAGTAAATTCTAAATGGGCCCATTAAGAGAGAAACCGTGTTATTCGTTACCTCGTCGTTCTCAGCAGTGATGGCAGCACATTTAGCTTCTGATGCCAAGTCACCAAACTCGGTGGTCAGCTGATTGGCTAGTCCTCCAAGTTCATCAGGGTTGGTGTTTGATTTAGTGACCTGGTGAGGCAGCAAAAGAAAACCAGAAACGCTGCCTTTTTAGAGTGTGACGCACATAGCCTGAACTTTATTTTGTAAAATTAATTTAAAAAAAAAAAAAAAAAAAACTGCCTCACTTGTATAACTGCACTCGCTTGGAATTAGTTAAAAGGAATATTTAAACACCGAGGACATACCATCTCCTGCACAGTGACTGCAATAGCCTTGGCCGTCTTCACCATAGTAGTCTGGTAATCCACAAAGGTTCCTTCAGGCTCCACTCCAGAGTCCTCCATTTTGTTGAGTGCCTGAGTGATGGAGTCCACCATGCCTCCTACAGCTCCTGCAGCACTGGCTGCTTCAGCCATCGTACCTCCAAGGTCATCAACAGCCTCCTTCATCATCTGCACAGACTCCTCCAGGGCTTCCTGGGTGTGAGCCGCCTGGGTGCAAGACCAAAGAGATGAACAATAAAGCTCATGCAGTCTTACTACTGATTCTAGAGCTGGGGATTTAATCATATTAAAATGGCTTTTATGGACAGGAACAGGGTATGCAACATAAACTGGCTATAATGTAGGGAAAGAATCAGGGCAGCCAAAAATATCACTTCTCTGCAAAGAAGAGAGCTTTACTCCTTAACACTCAAATTCCAGGACTTTGAGCATGTTGTTCAGGAGGATTCAGAGAAATTAAGGCTATTTGACAGGTGAAATCTTTAAAAATAAACATACCTTAGGGTTGCCACCTGCTTCTTTGGCTGTATAGAGCATCTGTAAGGCAGACTCTGCCAGAGTCTTTGTCTGGTCCAGTACACTCATCTGCTGCTGGCTGTTCAGTATTTTTGATGCAGTGCCAATGGCTGCCATGATGAGCGGCTCGAAGTAGCTCGCCATCTGAGACACCTGCAAGACCAAGAACAACCAGAACCTTGAGCATGGTACCACTGTACAGAAACCTTTGTGATTGGAAGGAGGAAAAGTCCGAGGGTCATTAGTAAAGACGATCGAGTTGTATAAAAGTACTACAGGCTGCATGCTGAATCATACCTTGTGTCCCAGCTGTGAGGCATCAGAGCGGGCTGCAATGGCCACTGGATCGATCAGGTTGCTAATCTCCTGCACTGACGCTGCCATCTGCTCATGCAGAGCCTGAAACAACAAACATGTTCTCTGCTAAATCCAATTACCATTACTGACTCCGAGGAAAGCAATTTAAATTACTGCTAATTGGAACAGACACTAATCTACTGTTATAACACCAATAACATACAAGAAATTCCCAAACAGAGCTTGAGCTTTGTAGGATGTCATTAAAGTTTAAACTTTTTCATGTTTGTTCTTCCCAGTACTGTATGTATTGGGTGTATATTCTGCAAGGATGACACACACCTCATGGGAGATGTCGTCTCTGGGCGAGAGTTGTTGGCTAATGGCAGCAAGAGAAGCCTGGTCCACTTCACGGATGCAATTATTGAGAACATCAATGGCCTCGTCACACTCTCTTTGACCTGGAGCCTTATCTCTGTAAGCATTCGACCAAGAGTCAAGCATGAGCACTGAACTCCAGAGGGACTAAACTTACAATAGTTAGGCAACAGCTACTAAAGACTGAGAGAAGAATCTGAGAAACTGAATATACACATCTCACTGTTAAATATCTAGAAGTAGCAGAATCAGGAAAGCTGAAGAAACGTGTAAAATAGTATTTTGTTAAAGTTTACAAAAAACCACCTACACAGCTGCATGCTAGTTTTTGGGACATGCATTAATTTGGTCTAGTTTAGCGCCGTTACTAGCTAGCCTTTAAAGCACGGCAGTACCTCATGTTGGTGATGAGCTTTTTGATGGAGTCGGACACAGTCCTGGAGTGACCAGCCAGCACCGACCACTTGGGTGGGTCTTTGGGGTTCACAGCCAGTGAGCGTGCGGTCTCGATCAAACCTGTTGAGCTCTCCAGCATAGTTTTAGCTGCAGCCACAATGGGCTCCATGGCAGCCAGACCCTACATTCAAGTGAACAAGCACGCACGTATTGTGTTACACACACACAAACAAAAATTTATATATATACCACCTGAAGTGATATGGGCCCAGCTTAATGTTACACAACAGTCAGAAGATTACTTAACATAAATGGCTTGTTTACCTTTCAAAACAACCGGACAAACCTCAATTAGAAGGGTGTACTAGACTACATTCATAAAATGACAGTTAAAAACAAATGTTCAGCCTGTCTTCTCGTCAGTATTAGATAAAAACACATACTTATGGATGTTTATAATATAAAAAGTTATGGTACCTCTGGGCTGATCTGTGCAGGCACACTGGCGAACTCTGGGTTGGAAGCAAAGGCAGTGAGGTTATCCACAGCCTCGATCAGCGGCCCTGTGGCGGCCTTGCACTTCTGCCTGTTTTCCTGGTTAAAGGCTCCATCCAGGGCCTGAGCACACGCAGTCATCTCCACTTATACACTTGCATGAATTCTCCTTTCATACACCTCAAACGTTCAAAATCACAGATAACCCTGAAACTACCTGTTTATGTTAAAGTAGGCTTGACAGCACGCCGCTGTGCTGATGAACCTCCCATACGTTTGTTTGGGAGGACAGCAGGTTTTTAATTTGATCTTTAAAAGTGCTTAATCTACATAAAACTTGTGTATATTCAAGAATAAACAACATTTATGGAATATTTTGTTAATTTTGCACGCCATTGTGATGAGCTTTTACTTCAAGTGTTTAACGTTGTGTATTGCAATACGCCAAATTCATGGGTGCCGCCATCTTGGGGTTTTTAGTAATATTTGTCACTGTTGTGCGTGTTTTGTTGTTGCTTCCAGCTCGCTCACTGTTTGTTCAATCAGGTTGAAACTCATGATTCCCACCTAGTGGTCGAATCTCTCATGTTGACGATTTTTCCAATAAAATCGGCGGAACACTTTGTTTAGTGCCCACGAAAGATAGGATTACTGATGAAAATTTTGTATCCTTCCTTAAAAAAAAAAAAGACGGTTTTCCTAATATTTTTTCACGGAGAAAAAAAAAAATGAGGTGGTGTATAAATATCAGTAATACTGTTTTGAAGAGAATTAACAAAAGTTTGACCCTCTTATACACAACGCATTCGAGCACCACCATCATTAGTCATGCTTGGTGTCCACAATTTAAAGTGAACATACCCGCTAAATTCTGACTTATGTTTAAACACAAAATTTCATTGATGTATTAATTTTAATCCGTCTAGGTGGATAACCGTGATATGCAAGGAGAAGCCTTTATCTGTAATTCTTACCCCGATACTCAAAATCTCTATTTTTGGCTTTTTGGTCTATTAATTTCTGATTGAGGTTTTGTCTCATGAATGGAAAATTAAACCAATGGAAAATGATTGCTGGTTTGTGACCGGGGCAACGGACAGAAATGGAAATTTTTGTAAAAATACTGGATTTTCAAATGTTCATAGCTGATTTTTTTTTTAAGACATATTTACAAAAACATTTTTCAATTCAGATCTTCTCACTCTAATTTGATACATTACACATCATTATGACAACTAATTGAAAAAAAAAAAGGCCTGTCATTGCTAGTTAAAGCGTCTCAAAACTTGCGCAAGAATCTTGTTCTTCTTTTGACTTTTTGATAAATGACAAATACATAAACAAAAGCATTTGTTGAAGTGAATACTCACTTTGATTGACTTGACAAGGTTGGCTGTGCTATTCGCCACTTCTTTGGCACTCTGGACAAACTGTCGCTTAGCAACAGGGTTTGATGTTTTGGAGGAGGCGAGGCGGCAGGCATTGCATAGGGCGGAGGTGTGTTTGGCAACAATCGTGGCAGCAGAGAGGACCTTGGGAAATGCAGAGGTGTGAAAAAAATATCTGAAAGTTCCGATGACAGATTTGACCTTTGAGGATGACTGTTTAAGTATACATCAACAATAGCGTATCTATTTTTAACCTGCAGGGCAAAAAAAAATCAAATAAACAAAAACAATAAGCTAAAAACACCGAGACAATTCAAAAAAAGTTTCTCTGTTGAATACACAGAATGAGAACAGTCCACAGCTTAGTCTTTTTAGTCAAAATTAGTCTTAATTCTACTGATTTTGCTTAATAAACTGAGACTTTCCTATTGATTGCTGAAACAATGAAAAATACTGAAAAAGTGTCGTGATCAATGATGAATTTGCCTGACTGACGAAAGCAAAAGGCAATAACAGATGAAGGGAGGAAAAAAAAAAAGAAAAAAAGCAAGATGTCAAGGTCCGCTTTTCCTTAAACCATCATCTGGTATGTATTTTGACTGCTTACACTTCTGGTCTGTGCACAAACAAATGAACAAGATACAATATGTCTGGCTCCATTTCCATGTCATGTAAGAGGATTGCAGAAATTCCATCAGCATTTGTAATTTTGAGGATTATCTCACTAAATACTTGGGTGAGTGACACCTTTGGGTCTTTGCCTAATCGTCTAGAGTGGAAAAATGTCAAATGTGAGATGATTTACATTTTCGAAATCTGTCATGGGATTAGTCATGCAGTGACCGTATGTACAAAAGGTTAAAATCACTGCTATCTGTTCTAGATGTGGAACGTGATGAGAACATTTATGCTGAAATGGTACCTGGGACTGAGTGCAGGCGGGGTCCACCAGGTTCTGACAGGCCATCTGGATGGACTGTTTGGCTTTGGCAAACTGAGCCGGATCCACCAAACCCTTCTGTCCAGCATGGCTGTTCGGGTCAGACACCCCCACCAGATAGGCACCCTGCAAAAGAGAGTTCAGTTAAATCAAGAGTTACAGTGGTTAAAAAAAAAAAGGTATAGACTATATCAGGAACTAGCACAATCTGCTTCCAGCTTAAATGATGTTTGTAAATTACTGAAAGAAGGTCTTAACCATATTTCTTACCAGTGGGAGGTTAGGGAACCCCATTTGGGGCTTAAAATAAATAAATTGACATATCAAAAGACACAAATAAACATCTAGTATCTTTTCCGTTGTTCCATTAAAAGACGACGTGTATTTGTGGACTAAAGGCAGTGCAGTTATCCTACAGACTTAATCAGCAGCCCTGTAGTGACCTTGGGCTTCTGTCTACTCTCCTGGTTAAAGTCTCTGTCCAGGGCCTGAGCATACACAGTCACATCCACTTATATCCAGTGTGTAAATTCTCCATGCATACATCTCAAAGGTTCAAATCATGGACAACTTCAAAAACACTTCAAGTTAACAAAGCTGCTCAAAAAAAAAAAAAAAAAAACAAGGAGGTTTTAAGGAGATGTAAAGTCTGATTCTTCTTTTGACCTTTTTTGGAGTCAAATCCTATAGAAGGAAGATTTTTTTTTTCCCCACAGGCTTAGCTTTGTTCTGTTCTCACCAGAAAAGCCACATCATCCAGTTCAGCTTCTCTCACCATCTGCCTTGGCAACAATTCTCACACATACACACACAAGCTACTCCAAATCACTTTCCTCACTATTGTTCTAGTAGAAATCAATGTTCTAATAACAGTGGGAAATGCTGAGCCACAAAGGCAGAATGAACACATTTATAGCAGAGAAAGAGAGCGCGAGCGCATTTAAACATGACTCATCCTCCTCCCCTATCAAAGCCATTATGAACTTCCACTGTGTGCACGCGCAGGGGGTGGCAAAATAAATAAATAAATAAGTCGAGACACATAGCAGGATGGAACAAAAGAGGGAAAAAGAAAAAAAAAAAAAGTCCTCCCATTGTGTTTTTCTGCCAGTTTGATCTCTAATGATGCATTTTAAACCCTCAAGCCCCATTTCTGCCTCTTCCCTCCAAAATGATAAACTGAGAAGTTGAGTATATGCCCATGTTTACAAAAAATTTCTGATCTCTTTAAAACTGGACAAGGACCTAGATAAGAAAAGAAGGTGCGCTTGAACTCAGGCTCACTGTACCGTGTGTGTAAGGACTGCATCAACACCAATCTCCGTACCGGGTATCAATCCGGTACCCTGTTCAGTTATTCATACTCATAAAAATGCTGACGCCATCGTGTGATACTATAGAAGGTAAGCTTATTGTAAATTCTTGCCCTAAAGAACAAATGACAGCAATATGAATATATTTCATGATTAATAATGACAAACCACGGAAAGCAGATTTTAAAACTGTGCCCTGAGAAAATATGAGTAGGAGCCAATATAGCAATTTCCTATAACTTAATAAAACATCTTAAAAATAACACTCAGCATGGAGTTGTCCATTACTAGTGGCACACAGCAACAAACTGGCTAAGTGAGAGGAAAAAAAAAAAAAAAAAAGTCTATAGACAACACTAGGTGATTTAAAACACAGTAACTCACTTAACAAGAACATCGTTCTTGATGATCAGCGTTATTGGGCATTCCTAAGGGATTCAGACACCATGAAAACAGAATAGCTATCCAGAAGGTTTTTTTTTTTTCCCCTGAAGTAAAACAAAATCCACTATCTACTGCAACCCTACTCAATCCGAGTTAACTGATGGAGCTCACTAATGCACTCTGTTGAAGATCAACTAGCTAAATGATCAAGAATGAGACTACTAGCCTAAGGGTATGACCAGATGTGCACTTTCCGTGACGTCCCTTATTTATCGATACCGAGCAAGTTACTTGCTTAGGTATCAGTAATGATAGTGTGCATCAAATACATGTACTCAGTCTGGGGAAAAAAAAGTATTGATGCATAGTTTGTGTAAACCTCTACAAAAAGTCATTTAAAAGTAAAACTTAAAACAGAAACAAACATTCCATAAACACATGACGAGAAACACAGTGGGTGGCTGTGTTTGCTTATTTGCACCTCTTTTCTAATTCCACATGTGCGAGATACCAGGGGACTGACACACTTCAGTCCACACCGGTCTAATTAGGTTGAAGAAATGAGGTATGAATCATCAGGGGATGTAATGAACCTCTCGGATATGATGGCTGCAACAAAAATACCAACTAAAAGACCCATGTTGGGGTGTGTGTGTGTGTGTGTGTGTGTGTGTGTGTGTGTGTGTGTGTTATATCACACACACAAAACAGTGATGCTTGTTTACCTGAGCAGCAGCTTCGGTGAGGCCGCACAGGGCCTTGGATGCAGAGCTGACCGCATCTCCAAACTCGGGCAGGTTACTGTTTTTTGCATTGTGCGAGATGCCTGCCATAGCTTCACCCAAAACCTGCAGACCAAACACCACACTGTCACACATGACTAAAAATACTTCACGGTCAGTGTCATTTATAGACCCAACACAACATGCAGGAAAAGACGACAAGAATGAAGTGGGAGGATTCAATGCGCACCTTGGAGTTCTCCATCACACTGTCAATGCAGTCAAAGTAGCCCGTGTCATTCACGGCCTCAGTTGGGTTCTCCAGCATGCCCCGCACCGTCTACATACACACATTTAATAAATAGATAAATATACTGCGTACACAAACTAAAATAAATCTAGACTTTAGCTTGTTACACCATCTTATTTGTCAATAGCTTAATTTCGGTCTCGTTTCTTAACTTCAACAAACCCCAAAATATTGTGACACATACTGTACACGAGGTGATCGTTTTTAGCATAATGGTGCACAGGAGAGCATTATAAAGGGAACACTGGTATAAAGTTCCACTATTTCTACTGTGTTTAACCAAAACTACGTACAATGGTGACTGATGCACTTCCCTTACTAGCTTCAAATATAAACTTAAGCTCTAAATGTTGGTTTCACTTCCTAGCACTGAGTTTAAGCTCTTACAGAAGGAGCCAGCATTCTCAAGATTTAAGTAGCAGTTACAAAAATATGACATTTCAACTCATGTCAGAGTGGATCTGTCAGGCAACACACTCCGCTACCACACAATAAAACAGAGCAGCTGTGGGTCTTTTAAACCAAACTCAAGGAAGACAAATTGGATTGGATATTTTTTTTTTCTGCACTGCTGCCTGATTGGTTTGTGCTTCAGCACCTCTTGATCAAATCACTACAAAGTAATATCACTCCACACTGCCCACTCGCACATTAGTACAGTCCGCAAAATGAGTGCTGAGCAGTATGTCATGAGACAACTATAATGTCTGGAAATATGACAGTTTCTTGCTATACGACAGAATTCTGTATGTGAATGAACAACCAATGACCACTCAAACAACTTTTTCTACCTCACACTGCAAATCTGACATACACTGGCTTGTGTCACACAAACGAACTCTCAAGACATAAAGAAACAGCGAGAAAGAAAGCACAAAAAAAAAAAGTGAAATGAGAGAAATACCTCAAGCTCCCTTAGTGCGTTGTCACATTCCTTCTGACCCGGTGCTTGCTGGGTACACATGGTGATGAGCTGGTTGATGCTGTCAGTCACGGCACTGTTAAAACCAACCGAGAAAGCAGGAGATGTGAGAGATACAAGATACGCATGAGATGAGGGAGAGAGGGAATGTGTGGGAGAAGGAGGGAGAGTTAGAGACATGGCGATGAGGAAAACACAAAGATTGGGGAGAGGGAGAGATACGGGAGTATAGAGAACACAGTCCGCCCACATGCGTTACCACGCACTAGCTTCTCTCTCACTCTGTGCTTCTCTCTCTCTCTCTTTCTGTCAGTGACTCAGCTAAGCTCTTGAGTGGCAGCACAGGAGTTCGGTAGTCCTGGCTCCGAAAGGCCCGTCATACCCACTCACACACACACATGCACGTTATATAATTGTTCCCTTTTCCTCTTGAACATCTAAAATCAACAGGAACGAACTTGCAGGCTGTAGCAAGCTGAAACAGAAAAGACGACTCTGCACGTGTGCGCACGCGACATGCATTTATGGGAGCATGTTGGAGGCCAGTGTCAGTTTTCAAGTCACTGTGCAACACTTCCTAAACAATACTGACTATGCAAAAAGAAGTCCTAAACTCTTAAAAACTAATAAGAACAAATCACTTAAGTGTCAAGAATTTAAGTGTCTCTGGACCCGCTATGAGCTGAATATTGAAATGCAATGAAATCAGACTAGTTTTGTTATTTCAGGGTTGGTTTGTTTTTTTGTTTAAAATTTTCTGAAGCAAAAATGTACGTTTCCCCACCAGCCACGACACAGCTGCTCAGCTTTTCCCTAAAATCCATCCACCAAGACATACATGGCATCAGCTAAGCAGTTGGTGTTGGTTGGGGTTCACTGCAATCTAATTTGCAGGCAGCAGATGGATCTAAAAACTATAAACAGCTCCTTTAAACAAAAGCTACATGATAACAGTGAGTGACAGCAGTCAGACACTATAATCAAGTGAGACTTTAGAGACTGACAAACACCATCCTTTCTGTCAATTTGGCCTCAGTCAGTTAAACAGACGACTTCAGAGAGATGAGACCAGCAGAAATAAAAGTGGAGTTCGAACCGTGCAGCAGCAGCCAACTGGTTCTTCAGGTTGGGGGAATTGGGGTCAGTAGACAGAGCCTTGGCTGCCAACAGCAGCTTGCTGGATGACATAGAAATGGTCTTCAGGTTGGTCACCACCTGAGTCTGGTCTTCTTTAGACTGCACAAAGCAAAAACCAATTAAAAATCAATCATACAGGAAATTATTCTGGTTTCAATCTTAGAACAATTTATGAACTATCGGCATGATAATTAAAAATGTTATAACTAAAGAAATTGAGTAAGTTTTTCTGTCCATCTACCTGTGATTGACCAGCCATGTCCACTCCAGCCTCCAGGAAGTGGCTGAAGTCTTGGCCGAACTTGCCAGATGCCTTGGCCAGGTCCTGTGTGGTGCCGCGGGATGCCTGCACCAGTTCATTGGCTGACTGGTTGAGGCCGGCGGCCGCCTGGTTCAGATTTGCCTGAGCTTCCTGGAAGCTCTTGCCACTAGCCGGGAACTGAAAAGTGGGAGCGTGAAGTGTTAAGAGTCAGATAAAAATACTGAAGCACACCCAGAATTTATCCTGATAAATGCTTTCTTTAGTGTATGTACACTCAAACTTCATCTTTTTTCACTCCACATTATAGTAGATTAACAAAAAAAAAAAAAAAAAGTGTGTTTTTATCAAAAATAACTCATTTTTGGATTAAACCTACAGCATACTTGAGTGTGACATCACGTACGGGTGCAATGATGGCATGGTTCAAATACTCGCATGTGTATCTTATGTACATCTAGAGAATTAAAAGAAATACCCACTATCGGCACATGGCAGATTTCCACGTTAACCAGGAAATGTTTAATGACCATGCCAGCTAGACTCGAACACACATTTGTCTCTGTGCAGCACTGCACATGCACAAGCACCATTAATTTCTTGTTAAAACATTGTTGAGATTGTTGTCATGAGTTGTGTTTCCAAAAAAAAAACCAACCAACCAACCAAAAAAAAAAAAAAACCCAACAACCACCCACGCTTAAAAGTATCTACTAGTTTTCTTCTAAGAAAGATTTGGATCATTTGCCTGCAAAGCACTTTCAGGTAGGCTTGAAATGAGAGGTTTTTCCAACTTCACTAAACATAACAAGAAGATTTGTCAGTGTTAGCAGTAATTATAGTACTGTCATAGTACACAAGCTTGCGATTTGTGACACAGCTCTGGTTTGTTCAGTCTGTTGCAGACATTACATTTTATGGCCACCAGTATTTATGTGGGTACTGCACCAAGTACATGCATCATGTTTATTTTCTCAGATGTGCATAATCAGCGAACCACATGAATGCAAGATACGCACGGTTGCCATCATACATACACCTACATGAAGTATGAACTGGGTCTTACTTGCAATTTTCTGCATCAAAAACTGCTAAATTGCTTAATTTTTTGCTGTAGATGTAGGTCATGTGCACAATTTATATTGCAACGTTATATGCCAGTTTTGTTGGCCAATAACTTAAAGCCACCCAAAGAATAAGCAGAGTCGAACAGGGAGTGCGAGACATATTAAAAATGCATCAGCAATGATTTAAAACCTTAATGTACAGACGCAGCTGTGTTCACCTGATCAGAAAGGAGCTTTTTGCTGGCCTCTCCCACAGTCCTAATGGCATTATCCACATCTCTCTGTCCAGGAAGGCAGTTAACACAGCGGTTCAGAGTCTGAGACACAGCCTTGGCCACCTGAATGAACACACAACACACGCACACCAACAATTATCATCTGTTCAGACACAACTCCTAATAGAACACTAATCATAGATTAGTTGAGACAGAAAACATTTATCCTTTCAAATGAATGAGCGTTCTGATGCAACCAGCAGCATCATGAAGTCTTACATCAGCAATTAAAGGGAGGTTTTGTTCCTAAATATAAAATCAGCTCCAGCAGAGTGCTATGAATATGTCCACTACATGTTGCATGTCTAACCTGGGCAAGTCGTTGCTGACTGTCTGGGTCTCCAGGTTTGGCGATGGCTCTTTTGGTTTCTTCGATGAGGTTGCCGGATTTGTCGAGGACATCTCCAGCACAGTCCAGCATGGCGTTGCATGCCTGTGGGTCTTGTGTGGTGGCAGCTACTCCACGGGCTGCAGAGGCGAGAGAGCGGAGAGCCTGGGCCACGTCACGTGCTGCCATGCCTGCAAAGGAGCACACAGTGATTACGCACAATTAATTTTTTTATATTGAATAATAAATTGCTTGATGTAATTGTTCCTAAAAAATCTATTTAAGGATACACTTTTAGCTCCCATAAAGAACATGATCAACTGTAAGCTAGTGCTCACTTACAGTGGGGCAAAAAAGTATTTAGTCAGCCACCAATTGTGCAAGTTCTCCCACTTAAAAAGATGAGAGAGGCCTGT
>JAODOF010000018.1:28118986-28134051 GCA_027576175.1 Sciades proops | reverse complement strand
GTGCATTCTCTTGCACAAAATTAGTATAAAAATTAATGTAGATATAAATATCTTATGCCAAATTATTATGGCATGTTTCAAACATAAAGAAAAAATCCGAGTCCTCATCTCCAATTTACAAGTCCGAATGCAATTAATGCATGAGTCCAAGTCAAGTCACGAGTCCTTAAAATTAGGGCACAAGTCAAACTCGAGTCCGAGTCCTGGACTTGAGTATTACAAGCCTGGCATCTGCTAGTAGGCTGATGATGAAAAGGAATTTCACCTTTTAGCATGACAATGACCCAAAGCATACATCCCAGGTAATGAAGGAATGGCTTTACCAAAAGATTAACAATTATTTTGAAGGCCTAGCCAGAGGCCTTGAAATCTGACTAATCTTCACCTGAATCCCACTAATTCTGTGTGAGCTGTGCATGGGATATACCCTGACAATTTGATTGGTCTGTGTTTTTGGAAGAAAGAGTGGGAAAATATTACTAAGTCAGTCAAGATGTGGCACTCTGAAAATGGTGTAATATAAGTATTAGTTTTGGGGTGTGCACACTTTTATGCAGGGTTATTGTACACTTTTTTTTTTTCTTTAAAACATTTCTGATAATTTTTCACTTTATTTGTATGCTTTGCGAGTTCACATTAAAGTTGGGAAAAATTCTGACGATTTATCTTCGTTGCTTTTTTTTTTGTTTTTACTTCACAAAACCTGCCATTTGAACAGGGATGTGTCAAATTTTTATATCCACTGTACATGAACTACATCATCATATTAAATAATTTGAGTGTAAACAATAAGTGCACTTGCTATTAAATAAATGAAAGGCTATAATACGCAATAGTATCTAGCTCCAGGTGTTCAGATCAACAGTGTGAAGCCCCAGGCTGGACTGTAGAAGTCCCTGCATGGCCGAACCCCCTACTTGATTGGATACAAATAGCTATTTCAAAACAAAATACTACATTGCATAACTAGGCTAACATTAGCTAGGTGGTGAATGATAGGCATGTGTGTTAGCTAGGTTAGCTATATAACTAGCCACTAAAAGGACATCAATTATGCTAACTATTTACCTAACAAACATGAGCTGCTAGCAAACTTATCTATAGTTAGCTAGCTAGCATTAATTGGGTGACACAGTGGTGTAGTGGTTAGCGCTGTCGACTGCCAGTGGCACCATGTTGAGCTATGTCCTTCATAATTCAGCTGTAAGAAAGGATGATTCCAGTGCTACTGAACTCATGGAAATGGCACTATATAAGTCCAGTATCAGTAATTGAAGCACTAACTTGTAGAAAACAGTTCACTGGCTGTATAGATTGTCAATAATTATATACCACTATAGCATTTTATGAATAATATCATGTCCAAAAAACAAAACCATACTTTATTTTTCTGCCAGACGAGGCTTCTGCCTAAATAAATAAAATTCACACCACTATGGCATGTCACCCAACCAGGGATTCTGCTCATGTGGATTTAACCAACCATCAGTTCAAGCCAGCATAAAGTTCTTGCTAACTGACAGTTCAACCCAGCATAGGGTTTGTGCCAACTGACATGCCAACCCAGTATAGGGTTTGCCCAACCAACGATTCAGCCCAATATGGGACTTTACAAAACTAGCAATTCTGCCCAACACGTGGCTTTCCCCAACAAGTGATTCTGCCCAAGATGGGTTTCGCCCTCCAACAATTCTTCCCAATATAGGACCTTACCCAAGTGGTGGTTCTGCCTAAACCAGGACTTCTGTCCAACATGAGGCTTTTGCCCTACATGGAACTTTACAACTTTTGCAACATGGAGCTTGAAAGAGAAACACAGTGTGACAAGGCTCGTTTGCAAATTAATGTGTGTGCCTTGTCACGAAGGTAATTCAGAGTGTAGCTGTTTGCTGTCTATATCTGTTTCATGCATCCGACAGATGATAACCAAGTGGGTCAAGGTATTCAGTGATTACTTAAGGTGGAGAGAACATCAGGAATGTTGAAATGCCAACAGCACAGGAATTGCAGCAAACCGCACATGCCTAGGCATGTTTATGACACCACTGAAACTCTTTCAGGGAAACGCCGACGTCAATGTACGAAAAATCTCTCTGTATAGAGAACACTGTGGCATCTGGTGGGTCTGAAGTACTCAAAGTAAAAGTGAAACTGGTGGGAAGTTCTTAATTAGGCTTTTTTTTTGGCACCATATGCGTTATTCTCAGGATTGTTTATACTATGTAGGAGTATGTTGTAATGTTTGTATTCAATTTCAAAATATTCAAATAGTCAATCCTAATTTCCATGAATTAAAAATTAAGAATCTAATAAAAAGGTGAGCAGCTGCAAACACTTCAAACCACACAGTATGTTTAGTATTTCACACAATAGTAGATGAACATGGAGAGTTCTTTAATGAAACGTAGAAGAGTAGAGACACCTGCAAGTCTGTGACTTCCGCAATGGGTTCGACTGACATCTGTGATCATGCACATTTAGTGCAATACATGCCTGCAATTGTCCTTTTGTGTTCATGCAGTTATCTGGACGATGGTTTATTTTGTGTTTCTCTTGCATTTGTAATGTAGTTGTAACAGTGCAGTCATGATCGACCACGCTGACACAGAGACCCAGGCAAATTAACATATCATTTTACACAGTATTTATATGAAAAAGAAAAAAATGAACATAGTTTGAACTTTGAAAAAAAAAAAATTTTTTTGTGTATAATTAGCTATCGTCATGTCACAAATCTATCAGTGGTAAGATGGATAAAAACTGTTAAAGAAGTGGGCCAAAAACACAAACCTTGCTCTAACTGTCTTACTTAAAGAACCCAAGCTGTTGGAGGTGTATTTACACAGACAGGCGTATCTGACAGACACTCCTTGGTTTGAAAGCAATGCATCATGGGGTATTTCCAAGAGGTTCTCTGTAGTTTAATGTTTTAGATGATATAACCATAGACTGATAATATAATCAGCTGTAAATTTATTCATATTGCATTTTACACTAGGTCTCCAACATTAAAAAAATAATAATAATAATGTGGGAATATAATGGAATGGTGAAAAAGTGAAACCAGTCTTACATATACTGATTTTTTTTATATATATGCTCAAACGTATATTTTCAACACTATTAAAATATAGACTATATTTGACTGACTATAGAAGGCCAAAGCAATAAATAAATAAATAAATAAATAATAGACAAAAATAAATACTATAAAATGCAGAATGTAAATGGGCCAGATTTCGTGATGGATTTTTTTTTTTTTGGATTATTTGAAGAAGAAAAACGAATAAAAACTTTCTCCAGTTTAAAAAAAAAAAAAACTGGATAAAGCAAACAAAGACTTGTTTTAGGGCGTTTTTGTTAAAATGAAAAGTTAAGATATCATTTGAACTGGATTAATATCATTTAAGACTTTCCGGCTCCTGACACACTAAACAGGTACAACACAGAGTTTTAATAAAGTGAAATAGTATTCAGAGGCATTTTGTCCACCATTCAGGTTCGTTATAAGTTAGTGTCTGCGTTTGCCACTGAGGCGTGTGTGTGTTTTTTCTTTTTTCCTGTCTGGCATCATTTTTTAGTCTGCAAAATACAGTTAAGCGAGTGAACCTGTTACACAAGTGATCACATCGGCAAAATGAAACAACACAACAGACACTTTGGAAATAATAGAACATTGTACAAGAATATTGATGGGTGAATGCTTACATTTTCTGCCGTTTACTTTACAATGTGTAGACCAGCTTGTATATTGGTGCTGTACCTTCCCCACAATGCATTACTGTGAAGCCAACGGATGTGTTGAATTATTGACGTAGTGAGCCATATATTCATTCAGTAACAGGCAAACTAGACAAATTCAACTGGCTTGATTCATAGCTTTCACTTGCCCAATTACTAAATTTGTTTTCTAGTGCTGAGCTTTATTAACCTTGTCACCAGCTGAGAAAGAAGGAACCAGCAGTAACAAACTTTAATTCGGTTGTATACTTTGAGATTAATTTTTCACTCTTTTTTTTTTAAAAATAATTGGTATGCATTTTTCAACTTCATATGCCGATTGTGATCTGTAGCAGTGCTAGATGCTGGCTCAAGGTCATGAATATATAGCTCAGTGTCATAATGCAGTTTCCTTTAGTTCTCCATGCTGAGATTAAAGGCACCATTGATATTGTTTCTGCCTTTGAAATACTGAGACCATATATACATACATTATATATAAGGAATGGCACTTTTTTCCAGAAGCAAAACACATTATATACACACATTTAATTTATAAAAGACTTTTTCGCACTACATAACTAAAATAAAAGTTATTTTTTTATTTCCCTCAAATACTTAATTTATAGAAAATAAAGGTTTAGTGTTTATTCTTAGTATCTTACAAGTATCCTTTTACTTATTTTTTTTTTCCTATGGTATGTTCACTTTTACACAGCAATTGGATCTTGGTTAGCCATTACACTGGCTAGTCTGCTCTGTAGATCGTCTTGTGGGGAGAGGCGCAGTGCGGCGTTAGTCCTGCTGCTGTCTACAAGCTCCAGCCCCAGCACAGTCATGCCTGCGACCCCAGCGTTGTGTATGAGGAACGGCGTGTCCTCGGCCATGCGCTCTTCCTCTGCCTCGCTCTCTGAGCTGCTGCTTTCAGAGCTGCTTCCACTCTGCTCATCCTGACTGTTCTGAGATCCGGCTTTTGTTCTTTTAGAGTTGTGCATGGCCGTGGGGCTGTGAGGAGTAGATGTGGGTGGAGCAGCGGGTACGGAGTCGTCCTCCTGCATTCTCTCATGCTGCTCGTCTTCACGGATGTGTAGCGGGCTGGGCGGAGGGCTCATCTCGTCCAGGCCGTGGTTGTAGTGGGCTGAGTTGCGGAGCTGCTGGACTCGGCTGGGCTCGGATTTCTCTCTGAGCCGCGGCGGGGTGAGGAACAGCAAAGGGCGTTCCTCCTCACCTGATGGACTCGTTGCCATGGAGGGAATAGAGGTTGCCAGGCTGGGGAGAGGTGCTGACATTTCAGAGGGAGGAGAGGAGGGCGTTGCTGGGGAAAGCAACTTCACAGGCGAGAGGCGTGTCGGTGTTGTCACAGTCGAAACATACCTTACATAAAGAGGGTGAATTTCAATTTTATGAATAACTTAACATCCTGCTGGTAGAAGCATTTTATAAAAATACTGATGCGCGCCCCCCCCGGAAATAAAAACAATAAAACAAAAACCCATCAGTGTTAGCTTGGCTTTACCTCTCACTGTATGGAGATTCTTTGTAAGAATCTGTTGTTTCTCTGGAGTTTTTTACATAGGCATTGACATCCCTGGCTCCTCCAGTGGCATTTAGACGCCCGCGGTGACTTGGCGTGCCATTCCGGCTGTTTTGTAGCCCAGGGACCGTACGACTGTCAGACACCACACTCTCTGGCTTTTTGTTACTCCAACTAATGTCACATCAAAATAACAAATCAGAAGAACTGGTATTTACAGGCAAGCTTATCTATTCAAGCTTGTTAAACATTTTTACAAGTTAAATACGGTTACACAAACAGTACGACTGAGAAGGCACAAAAACTATGCGACACTAGTGCAATTTATTTTTCAAAGACAAAACCTGATGCTGATAATTACATTAGCTCTTATGATTCAAACCTATTACACGATCTGCCTTATTAGACATGATGAATGGCCTCTAAAATCAGTTTACCTCCTTTCATCAGTCATTTAATTAATTAAAAACTAATTTCCTTCTGCTGGAATGCAATCAGCATTATTCATATAATTTAACATCCAACCGTCTAATGCGTTACCCATTTAAAGAGTTTTGTATAAAGCCTTGGTGTTTTCAGTCTATGGTCTGGCTACACTCTCAGAAAGGAAGAAAACACTGTACCACTGGCTGAGGCTAGCAGTTATGGCGGTAGGAGGCTGAGTCGGCGATGTGTACTGGCTCAAGGTAAATGAAGTTTCTGTTTCCTTCTCGATCACATGCTGAGCAGGGACGGTGTTTTTTGATGCATACTGCTGAAATCAGAAGAAATCAATAGAACGTGAGCACGTTATGCATTACTGTCGGTACAGAGATCTCTACGCCTGTTAAAAGGCCAGTCATGAAAAGAGACTTTTCATCTTGTACGCACATTTTACTTAAAACGCCAGCGCTTATTGAAGGAATTTTGTTCATGTTCTTGTGACACTACAGACATCTTGGAACACAGAAATCCTCTGATGGTCATGCAAACTAGATTTAATTGAGGCCTGATCTCGTTTCAATTAAGATATAGAACGAAGGGCCAGGATGGGTGCATCCACTTACATCAACAAGCTGCAGGCTTTGTGGTGGTTGGTGGAGAGTTTGGGGATACTGCGGGCCATTGCCTATGTCAGCCATGGCATTTCGCTTCCGTATACTCTGCCTCAAGCGATCATGCAGCTTTTGCCTCTGTTTCCTGCTCAAAGACCAAACACAGATCTGCTTAAAACCACATCTCAGCGCTTCAAATCTCAATACAGGAATCATTTATAAAATACACACTGAACCAACGTTTAAATATCAAAGGCAAATGGAATTACTTTGTTTTGCAGTAGGCCACCACACACATGATGCCAACAACTAGGAGAGCAATGCAGATGCCTGTTATTGTTAATATGCGTTTCTGATACAGCTCCTCAGCTTCTGGAAAAGAGGACAAAGCTTTTTTTTTTACAACCCCACAATAACATCATTTCAAAATAAAGTTGCATTTCACATTTAACCTGGACGACTTGTGCAAATTAATTAAATGTTACATCATTTTATTTGCACAAATCTCACAAATATATTGTATGTTTTATTGTTTTAATTAGTAGAGTAGGAATGCATCCAGATGCAGACTGAGCTCAAGATGTAGTTGTGTTGACGAGATGGTATTAATTAAAAGTGAGTTTGAATATCATTGTATCATCACTTTAAAGGCATCCTCTGAAATGCATTCCTATGAATTCCCGGTAGAGCGGGCATACTACTTACATACACATTTGGGTTAATTATGCTGTTTATAGATTAAGATCTTGAGGGTTGTATTCAATAAGACCTCAAGTCAGTGAAACACTTTGTAGCATCTGCAGAATCAAAGCAGCAGGGATAACGTATGTGACTGTTTTCTTGGTCATATACTGCTTTGGCTTGCAGATGCTACAGTTTTTCCACACGCAAAGGCTTTAGGAAACGGGATTAAAAGAGCAGCAGCGCTTGGTCACAGGGCTTTTATCAGGCTGGTAAAATGACAGTCATATGCTACATGATTCAAATCAAAGTCCTACACTGATGGAGCCATAAACTTTTGCTTTATATCAATAACATCAACAGACAGTTCGAAAATACTCTCTGTATAGAGAATGTTTGATGCCCTGTGAGCAAAAGCTCTTGCCAAAACTCAAAGTGTCCTGGTTAACAATTTATTAGTTCTGTTTATTGGTAGTAAACATCCTCGGAAACAGGCACACGACACAACTGCCATTACTACGTATAGAAAAAATGCAGGTACTTTGTTTAAAGGATAGAAGACTAATTGAAGAAGAAGAAGAAAAAAAAGAGAAAAAGTTGCAGGATGAAATGGGCTGATGAGAGAATGAGGAAGAGAAAAAGAAAGATGGATGGAAGATGTTCAGCATATCTTGTGCAACATGCAAAAGTTGGAGGGATGCAGAGGAACAGAGCAAAGCAAAGACTGAAGGGATCTGCACATACAGCATAACCATGGAGCAATTCATCTAATACTAGAGGTGTGTGTGGCTGTGTGTGTGTGGTGTGTGTGTGTTGAACAGAACATGTCAGAGGTCTGCATGAATAATTGAGGATATCCTTTACTGCCATTCAGGCTGCTTGTGCTGATGCGCCCTGTGTATCAAGCACTCCCGAGCACTGATGCAGCACTTAAGGTTTAAAACAATGGAAGTATTGACTATTCTCAGAGATTGGGATTTCAAAGTCCTCATTCTTTGAGCAACTGTAACGTTGTGCAAAGAATTAACAAAATAAAGCAATGTGGAGCAAAATCGCATCTGTTATGGCTGTATGATCCCTTCAATAGCAAAAGGAAACTGGCTAGAGTTGAAGGAAAAAGGCTCAAGCTACTAGTCCTACAAGTCTGCACACTAGAAGGAAGGAACAATTCATACCCATCAATTCAATCCCATGATGTTCTGCCGAGGCAGAAAAGATGACAAAAAGAAAGAAAGTACAGTTGGTTGGAGATTTGAGTGATAATGTTGTAATGATCACCTGGCTAAGCAAATATTTAGACAACTGCAAAGCACTAAGCAACTAGAACCCACACGCCGGAGCATCTTTCATCTTAACAATACATTGTCCAGCATGTATCATTACTGTTCCCAATACATTTCATGGCTGCCGGTCATAAATTAGTTATGAATTCAGTAAAATAGCATGCACATGCAAACATCACTGTGCTTGCATCGTGACACAGATTGGCCCTATTCTTTGAAACAGAAGCGAAACCTGTGTTATTCCACTGGTAACACCACCACGTCTTTCATGCTGTTAGGGACATGACATGCATCTTTCACTCAAGTACAGTATTTAAACCCTTGAGTGAGATGAAACCATAAGTCACACCAAAATCAAAACCAAAAGCTTTCACTGTTTTCGCAGCCATGCTATTCATACATGTTAAGCTATACATACAGACCCGACAACATGTATGTTGTATCCTTGTCATGTATGAAAATATACACTCACCGACCACCTGTTCGTTCACGCAATTACCCAAATCAGCCAATCACATAGAAACACAGGCTCAATGAAACTGTACAACTGAAAACCAACCGCCTGATCTTTTTCCAGTTTTCGGCTGTCCAGTTTCGGTGATCCTGTGCCCACTGTAGCCTCAGATTCCCGTTCTTGGCTGACAGGAGTGGAACCCGCTGTGGTCTTCTGCTGTTATAGCTCATCCACGTCAAGGTTTGATGTGTTGTACGTTCTGAGATGCTTTTCTGCCCACCACAGTTTTTTTTTTAACAGTGGTTATATGAGTTCACGTGGACTTCCTATGAGTTCGAACTAGTCTAACCGTTCTCCTCTGACCTTCCACATCAAGAAGAAGGCGTTTTCACCTGCAGAGATGCTGCTCAATAGACGCACCATGCTGTGTAAACTCTAGAGTTTATGTGGGATTGAGTGTGAAAAGTTTCGGAGATCCGTAAACCAGTCTGTCTGGCACCAAAAACCACGTCGCGACACATTTCTGATATTTGGTACGAAGATTAACTGAAGCTCTTGATTTTGTGTGTTGCGTTGTCACCACACGATTGGCTGCTTGTTGTATAACTGCATAAATGAGCAGTTTACAAGTGTTTTACATAAAAGTGGCTGGTGAGTGTATTTGCAGTTATTGAATTGAATTGTATAGTCTTGATTATGGAAAGAAGAAAGAGAGCGTTTACTGTTTTTAAAATGTTTCATTTGAATACGGGGTTCAGTGACCACTGATAACAACTGTAATCCTCTTCATTGCCCGGATCACTTTTTAGTCATTGCCAGCAGTAGACATGAAGTCACTAATTTAACCAAAATCTGCCTGAATTTAAATAATTGCACCTGTTTTTTCCCCCCACTAAGAGCGATTGCTTAATGATTTGCTCTTGTGGAGGAACTGCTTGTATGCCTAGGATTGCAAGTCAAGGTGCTAGTAAATATGTTGTGCAGACAGCCGCAAAGTACAGCTCTGCTGCCATGCTGCTTCAGCAGATGCTCTTCCTCCATGGCCTCAATCACACTTCCAGAATGCTTTGAAGGAGAAAAAAAAATGCTTTGGCAACATAACAGGGAAGCCATAAAATAATTAGCAACCCAGTTATAAACTGCCATAGGTGTTATGCTCAACAAGAACTCACTAGTCATACTGCACTTCTGGTTATGGTCCAACACCAAACTTATCAGTGTGGGGTATGGACAGAACAGCAGTCTGTTTCAATCCAGAAAACTTATTTTAGCTTCAGTACTAAAGTGGAGGAATAAGTCCGAGTTCAGTAGTCCGCTGCTCCATTTTTGATTGAAAGTGTCAGCTTTAAAGGATTTGTTCAGGTGTATGTTGGGTCCTGTATCTCCGAAATGGGCCTTTAAAAAAAAGTTGTTGCTTCTCATCAGGAAAAAATATGACAGTTAAAGATGATCTTACAGTTCAGGCAAGTTCGTACTCAGTCTTGTGACACAATAGATATCTTATGTCACTCAGTAATAACACTGTGTGAATTTGGTCAAAGACAAAATCCACTCCTGTTCTGACGATATATTCATCAGTTTTGATGCAAGGACTTAGCTGCTGTTCACCTGGCTATAAGTTGGCTCTTCGGCACTTTTGGTTTGTGATTTAAATTTTTTGGTCTCTGCAGACTCAGTAATAAATCTATATTCCATAATTTGGCACAAAACACTCCTGTCTGATTCTTTTATGATATTTACAACTGATCTCTGTTGCAGAGTAGAAATGGCCTTACTCTTCTTACTTCTCTGGGAAGGCCGTGGACTTCTCTGATGAATCATATATAAAAATAATTTTAGTTCATCTGTTTTCAAATTGAATAGATGTTTCTATCCACTCCATCTCTACTCAGGTTAATATTCCAGCATAACAAAACTAGGTTAAAAAATGCTAAACATGCGAGGAGTAGGTATGGTAAAGGACGTACAACAAAACCCCAAAACAGCACAGAAAACTCCCTGATCTTTCTACCAGGAAAAACAAAATGAAGCAACAGGAAATAGCGTTGATTGAGCATGCTTCAATCCAAGCGCAGACAGGAAAAGGAAATAGACGTACTGTAGAAGCTGGCCATTACGTAGTTTTGGCAGCGATCACCAGTAAACTCATTTGGGCACCTGAGAGGGAAACAAAAAAGTCATAGAGAGAAGAGAGAAGAGAGAGAGGAAGTGAGTGGATACCCGAAAGTTCTCCCCGTGCCCATGTGCATTTCTGGTGTTCTCTGCAAAATGTGTCACAAACATTGTCAATGTTTGTTGAAACACACTCTTCCCAACTATTGGCCAAATCACAGTCCCAAAGTAATGGTATGATTGGGTGAGATTAATTTCCAAGCGATTAAGTTGTCCAAAAACAAACAAATAAATAAATCACGCAAATGAAGGAGGATTTAAGAACTCAGAATGCAGTATCAGCACCATGCGAACAAAATCGTATCAGCAACTGGTCCAAATGTCCTCCAATGGAGATGGCAGTAGCCAGTTTTGATGCTCACTTCAAATTAGCAAGAGCAGCGATTAGCGGCTTAAAGCGGCCTGTGCCACACACATTTCCACACCTGTCCACGTCTAATGGAGGGGACAGATGGACAGTTATGAGTTATGGAGACTGTGATTAGGGAAATGGTAGGAGGAGAGACGAAAGCATAAAACACCAGCTATGCAGCATGCGCTTGGGGAGGTTCAGTGGCTGCACATACGTTCTTGCTTTGAGACTCTGACAGGTTCTTTGATTTCACAGCGGATCCCTGTGAATCCTGGAAGGCACCTGAGAAAGGGGGCAGGGGTGGTGGGTAAGAGGGAATGAACACATCGAAAAACTGACACTAAACACAGAAAATAACGTCTAACAGCAAAGCACGACAAATTAGACAGCATTTACATTATAACATTTATAAAATGGCTTTTGGGATATAGTTTGATGATCCAAAAACTGACTTATAAGGAACAACTGTATTTCCTGGTCGGTGGTCATATTTAAAGTTTAGGTGGGCATTAAGAATGTAGTTGGATGCCAAGACCGGAGCTTTCTGGAAGGCCATCTGCTCTCTGATGACAGAGTCGGGCTTTCCAAAGCTCTGATAAAGGGAATCTAGTGGCGTGACTGGCACAACCTCTGAGTCCTTCCAGCTGTGCCTATTATAGGGTCTTAGCAGCTGGGACAGCTGAGTCTCTCAGCAGAGAGTGGAAAAGAGAGACCGGAAAGAGAGTTAGGAAAGACATAAGAAAAAGAAAACAATGTGTGATTTCTGAGAAAGGCTGAGAACAAATAACATTTAAATTGTAATATCATGGAATTGCAACATGAATATTCGAGAGCGAAAGAGACATGAACGCTTGAAGCTTCTTCTGAAAACACTTCAAGATGGCCGACTCTCCTCTGTGTCAGGGTTCATCTCCTGACATGTGTATCAGACTATTGAGATCTCAGCATTCTCTGATCCCTGGAGACTCAGGCAGCAAGCCTGCTTCCGCACAGTATAGACATACGGGGAAGGAGAGTGAAAGAGATGAAAATGAATGACAGAGACAGGCACGCTTTTCTTCTTGCCCGCTTTGTCCTGCAGTGTTTGCAGAATGAAAAGACACACGGCAGCAGTGATTTTCTGCTTAGTCACGGAAGTATTTAATATTAAACCCAGTCTCTCAGTGGACTAAAAGTCTTATGAATTGGAAGGGCACAAGCCAAAGTGTCTCCTTGGCAAAGATAAGCCTCCTGGTCCAGCGTGTCAATCGAGAGAGAAAGAGAGAGAGGCACTGCATGAGGGTGCAAGTCATCAAAGCTTTTTCTTAATGACACTAATGGATCCACACTTTTGCAGATCACTGGAATATCAGTGTGTGTGAAAAGCTGAGACAATATTGTCTCTGCGTCATGTCTCTATTGTATGTTTCTGGAACGTAATGAAAAAACTAAGCGGTTAATCTGCAGTAGATCTGTCTGAAATACTCTGTAGTGCTGAGATGGCCCATAACCTTCATCTGATGTACAGTAAAAAAAAACAAGATATACAGCAGCGGCTGCTGATAAACTGTTACTTTTCTCTCTCTAATTCGTTTATTCACCAGCTCCTTCACTCTACAGCAGGTCTTTCCCATTCTTCCAGTTTAATGTCTTTATTCTCAGCACAGCATGCCAAGTTTTCACCCCTGGAATCTTCTTTCTTGCTTGGTAGGGGTTTTTTGGGGAAAGAAATGGGGTCGTGCCACCATTTCCCAATGATTTGTGCATGTATGATTTTACTACTAACAGATGCTGCATTGTGCTGGATCTAAAATTAGATGTAAAGCATGGAAAGGCCTCTATGACAGCACTTTACATTAAACTCAGTAATGATATCCCTTTAATAAACACAAGTGACAAAACAGATTCCGATATATTCCAGTTATGTGAGCACAAAACTGTAGTCTTACGTTAGACTCTTTAGGTGTTGTATGATCATTTATTACATGCATATTATTTCCACCCTTTCATCTTACCTGCAGAGGTGTTTGGTGCTGTTTGGTGTGACATTCACAGTTAAGCACTCGCCCCCATTCACGCAGTAGCTCTTCTCCTCTTCTTTGCAACGTGTCATATGACTAGACGTCTTGGCTGACGCCGTGGTGCTGGTGGGAGCTAAAGAAAGAGACAGAACAACTTAGCGTTGGGAGAAATTGTTTTTTTCGTCTTCTTTTTTTGGCTTAATTCAGTTCTAGGGTAAAGGAAGACTGGTTCAAAACCTGCATCTGAAGGAAATGGAGGCTGAGCTGCCCTACTGAGCGCAGCACTCACTGGTGACACCAGATCTGCTAGCTCCTCTACAAGGACCTTGCAGAAAATGACACGCACATTATGTTTGAGCCCAGTGTCCTTCATTGTTGCCAAATAGCTTGCTGAATATTAGAGAAATATGAGAGGACAAGGACTGCACTGACAAGGCTTTTTGGTTTATTGATGCGGCGCAAATCAATGCATACTGCTTACCTTGAAGCCCACATATCCCTGCCTTGAATATTATAATAGCAATGTGTTCCAGGATGCGAAACCAAAAACTCGTAAACAAAGCAAGCACTTTTTTAAATGACTGAACGGCTGCACTAATACATTGCAATCATGATCAGATTCTGATATAAAACCAAGTTTAAAAAAAAAAAACCCGCGATTTTCAAAGGTTGGAAGCCTTTAATAAAAATCAAAGAGAGTGTCGCACAATATACGCTGAAGCATGCTGACATTTGAAGCTGCCTAATTGACTGAAACATGCTAAGACATGAAAACGAAATGTACCAAAAGATTAACTGAACAGATTAAAAGACAAGACAAAGCTGTACGACACTTTAAAAGAGCAGGCGTTACCTGTAATGCGTCGTTTAGGTCTGGACAAATGGAGCCGCATGTCTTCTTGCCTGGCCACTGCTACCCAGTAGGGATCAATAGTCCTGATCAAAGTCTTCCTGATACTGGACCGCACCAGTGTGGAAGCTCAACACTCAACATTTTTAAATAAGCCCTTCCTGCTCCTGCTCTCAGCCTCCCACCCACGTCACACCTGGCACAGGCCTGCTCACGTGGAGGCAATGCAGCTGTGCGCAAGCAGAGACGTGTCCAAGTAAATGAGTTTGTATCTTGGCCAGAAAAAGAACAAATATTTATGCACAGAGCAATGAAGCAATGATGTTTGGCCCACTTCCTACCACTATATTCACATAAGTAGATGCTTCCCCTTAAAATGATCAAGATTAGTGACAAGACAACGCCGTGCCATGGCCTTGATCAGATGCTGAATCTGTTCACTGCCAGCCCTGTGATCACTGGCTGTGTGACTTCACATAGTAATTGATCAATAAAGCACAAGTTTTACGACCGGATTAATTCCAGCAGGAACTTTCTACCGGAACGTCAATACCCATCTCTAACTGGCATTTAAATCACACAAAGCCCTCGTCCATTATATCAAAATCTTAAAGTGCACGTGATCTGAAAAGTCAATGAACTAAATGTTCAGAACAGATATTGCAACGTCATGTCTCCTTCCTGAGAGACAATCGAGTTAGTTTAGAGATTACAATCGAGATGCCAGAGTGAAATCATAGGTCAGTGACCCTGTCAGGTAACCACTGAGGTGGCAGACATCACTACTGAGTTAAATGCAATTCAGCCTCTATGATCCATACCCCTGTTGTTCTAGACAACCTATGCTGGTTAAATAATTGACAGTGCAACAGATCGCTTTTGTCTCTATAATCTAATTATTGTGTTTCTCCCCCATTAAACCTACAAGATCAGAAATCTGAGGCAGCGACAGATCATCAGTCAAGCACCAACAGCTTTCTTTGGC
>JAODOF010000018.1:27864520-27877872 GCA_027576175.1 Sciades proops | reverse complement strand
CAGCCCTGTGATGACCTGGCGACTTGTCCAGGGTGTACCCCGCCTTTCGCCCGTAGTCAGCTGGGATAGGCTCTGTAAAACAGGATAAAGCAGCTGGAGATAATGAGATGAGATGAGATGAGATGAGTTATTCCATGAAATTGAGTCGTACATGGTCCGATAGCTGATGAGGCGCGTAGCACCGAGTTGTCTATAAGCAATCTACGACGAGATTGAGTGGAATAACTGTTTTATTCTATCCACCTTCACTGGATTTTGAAGAACAGAGGATTTAATTTTTATTTTTTGCAAATTTGATAAATAAAAAACTTTATACAAAACATCCGACAAAATCATTTCTGCTTTGGCAGACTTGTTAAAAACTTATCGATGGCTGCACAAATTGACTTTCATGCAAAAATTAAAAAAAATTTTTTTTTTTGTAGAAAGTGCTCTCCACCACTTTGGAGAAACAAAGTGCTGGAAACAAATAAATTCCCAGTGTACCTGGGAGTAACCCTGGACAGGACCCTTTCATTCAAAAAGCATGTAGACCAGCTGAAGAACAAGCTGTCAAGTCGTAGCAAGCTTGCCAACATTAGCTGGGGAGCGAACCCAACCACACTTAAGCAGGCTGCTTTAGCGCTGCGTTACTCAACAACCAGATACTGTGCGCCTGTGTGGGCTAGGTCATGCCACGCAAAGAAGATCGACCCAGAACTACACAAAGCATGTCGCACTATCACTGGCAACCTTACACCAACACCCTTGCCAGTTCTCTACGAGCTAGCAAGTATCTCACCACCTTCAGCCTGGCGCAACACTATCAGCAAGACTGAAAAAGAGATAAGCAAACGACTGACAATAGACACCCGCTGTACAAATATCGCCGAGTAACAAGAAGACGCCGATCGCAGAAGAGCCTTACAACGGTAACTGGTTTAGAGAACATGAGGTCATCAGAGTACAGACTTGGGGAATAGATGGCAATCCCACCATAACGAGGCTATCCCCAAACCCAGTGAGGATCTTCTCAATGGAACTTCCCTCTGCAGGAAAGACTGGGCCACGTTAAATCATGCGAGAGCCAAGGTTGGCAAAACAGGACACAACCTTCTGAAGTGGGGACTCGCTGCACTCAAAACCATGCATCACTTACTCCGAGGATGCCCACTGGGCCCAAGCTGCTCCGATCAAGACCTTCTGGAAGCTAACTGCCCTAGTGTGGATACAGTGGTGGCGTGATGAGATACGATGATGTAGAAAGTGCCGTCGTGCCAAAGTATAGAATCGCTTTAGACATTTATTTAATTCTTCCTTGGACATTTCAGTTCTGTAACTTTCAAACTTCTTTGAACTTTTGAACCAGTCTAAAAAAAAAAAAAAAAAAATCAACAAATTTTAGTGCTTAAAGATAAAGAATGTAAACAAGCCAGCGAAATGACAGGAGCAGTTTGTGGAAGATGCAATAATAATAATTCTTGAAAATTAAAAAAAAAAAAAAAAAAACATACGTTCTTACCATCAAATACTTTTATTCCATATTTTGTTGCTTTTTTTTGTATTTTTGGGGGTTTTGTTTTCGAGTAGAGGTTTTATTTAATTCTCGGTTGGTTCAGTAACACGCTCTGCCATTTTGCTTTTCTCTACTCACGGTATATGAGCTGATAGCCAAGCAGCAGAGTAGCCAATCAGAGCGCGCGATTGCTCATATCCAGTGAATGTGGATAGAATAATGCATAAATAGCTGTTACTATAGAAATGATAACATACTATTGCAAGTGTATTAATATAAACCTGAATTACAGCTGACACTATTGTCAGAGCTGCTGTTACAGAAAAATAATAAACGCTTCCACAACATTCAGTAGCACTGTGGTATAAAAAAAATAATATTGCAAAGAGTTTTGATTATACTGATGCTATTTGATTCTTGCAGGTGTTTCTGTTTGACTACAGTGAAAACCAGGAACTCAGCAAACGGCCAAGGCAATGTTTGCCATATGCTGTGGTTTCATTTACTCCAGCCATTAATGCTACAGCACCAACGTCCATAAGTCCACCTGTTTCACCCACTAAACCTTCTGCTGGCCTTACGCATGGTACGGTAAATCACTCCATAACAAATATGTTTTCTGATAAACTACTCAATAAGAATTCACTAATTCATTAAACAACAATTCTTTCATTTGTTTATTCAGAACCATCTGTGATGACACACATCTGGATTTTAATAAAGCTCTGATTTTTTCCAATCTACCCTGGCAGGCCCTCGAGAGCATTTGAAAGGCTGCACTGTGGCTAAGAGAACAGGCAAAGGAGGGAATGCCACAGTAACATTCAAACGTTTTGCAACACAAGGCAGCCCAGGCGTGGAGTACCAGTCACACACTCCAAGAGCAGAGGTTAATGGAGTAGATGCTAATCCATTTCAGTACAACGATCTGCAACCATGTCCTCCTTTTTTCCCTCAGCAGCCATGTATGCCTTATTATAATACAGCAGAATATTTCAATTTTTTACTACCGTATTATGACAGTGGCATTCCATGTCAGAACTATATGGACAAGCCTGCTTTCCTTTCAAATATACACAACCCGAGCACCACAAGTATCTATGGAGGTAATACAGACACCTTGGGGGTAACACCTCAAACCTCAGCAGAAAAAATCTCCACCATAGTTTATTCATCCCGTGTGGTTAAGGACCCAAGACTATCCAGGAAAGAAACAAACATACAGAAGAAAAGCTCAGAAGAAGAAAGAGCATCTAGTGTTCCAGAGTGTGAGGAACAGGGATGCCAGACACACTCACAAAGCCAAAAAGACGAGAATGAATTCACTTTATCTGTTGAGAAACAGTCACTGGAACTGGACAAGGAACACAAAGAGAGCAGGTTCTCTAAACCCTCACTGGGTGACCCAAGCAAATCCAATCCCACTACACAGCCAAAGACTGAAAATATGCCTTCAATTAAATTATTTAAGATGAAATTTCAGAAATATGCTCCATATTTCAAGATGACAGAGGAGGAGAGGCACACAGCAATATGGTCCAAAGAAAATTTAACCCCAGAGCAAAAGCAGTTATTGCTTGACCATATACATTTCTATGAGATGCATCACCAAAGGTATAAACAGGGACTGCTATTTCACAAAGACACGGAGACAGAAACTGCATTCAGTTTGTCTCATACAAAGCCCCAAAACAATGACGTCTGCCCAGCCACACTGCAACATTCCCCTTTAATGACTCAAGGAAACCAATGTGAAGTCAATCAGTCTCATATGAGACATTCAGTAAGTGCTAATGTTTCTAATTTGACACCCACAACAGTTTTGGTGGAGACAGAGATAAATAAAGTAGATATTCTGAATAGAGATAATGATAAGTTGAGCCAGAACATTTGTAGACCACAAGAAAACAGTGTGCAGGAAAAAGACCAGGATCCTTCTTCGAATTCTCAGATCGAGCCTCAAGATGAAAGTGTGGTTCAATCTGTAAAAGAGAAAGAAAGGATTTCAGAGATGTTCATTGTGCAGGGCAGCATGCAATCAAATCCTTCAGAGAAAAGCAAAACTTTAGAAAGTACACATGATTTTGCACAATCTTTATGTCCTTCAGTACAAGCTGAGAGAAAT
The DNA here is from genome assembly GCA_027576175.1 of Sciades proops. NCBI lineage: Eukaryota > Metazoa > Chordata > Actinopteri > Siluriformes > Ariidae > Sciades > Sciades proops. The sequence goes on along the minus strand of JAODOF010000018.1, from coordinate 27,874,252 downwards.
AACCAAGATGTCCATGAAAGTGAGAACCTCACAAGTCCAAAAGAGTCCTTTGCACGTAAGCCTACACTAAGTAATACCAGAGAAGATCATCCTGAATTTGATCAATACATAATAGCTATGGAAGTGGCAAATTGTGTTGACATCTCAGATACTGATGTACTAGAATGCAATGACTGCTCTGATGCTACTGCAATGGAGCAAGATAGTCAAAGAAGTACTGAAAAACAAGACAAGGGCACATTGACTGATTCTATATCTGATACACATTCTGAGATATCTATAGAGGTTGAGAGCGGAGAAGCACAGCAACACAACACTATGTACAATGCATTATATAAACGATTACAGCTAGATCAGCTATTGTCCAATTCAAATGGAGCAAACCTTTACTCCACCAAATCTTATCTCAGGCCAAAAGGTCAGGACAAAACCCTTGTCATCAATCTACCACATAGTCAAGTTATTGAACAAGTGTCAAAGGAAGAAGATCAGCTTTTAGTTAAGATAAAATCCAGCCAGACTGCCCCAGAAAGACTTACGCTTTCTGAACGATTCTCAAAATTAAGATGCCTAGGTCAGAAGCTAGCAGCTTTAGTTCATGTAAACAGGCTAACCAACAGCTACACAGCTCATCTCAATGGAGATATTACATGTAAACCAGAAGCACTAATCTCATGCAGCGATGAAGGAAAAGGAACAGGAAACAATAATGCTGAATTGATTAGACTCATGGCACAGAGGTACAATGAAAATAGGTTCGTTGCAAACTGTAAACGCCTTAAACAGAAACGTTCAGCAGTTCTGTGCAGAAAAGGCTTAATCACCAGTGTACTGAGTAAAAGAACTTCAGGTCGATCGCCATTTCATTTTCAGAGGAAGACAAAGCATATTAGGAAGAGTCGCTTGCTGAAAGTCAAGAGAACTCGTAAAACAAATCTAGCATTAAAAACAAGTTCTCGTGGTCAAACTTCGTTTAGCAACTTGACTTCTGATTCATCAAATGGCCTTTCATGTACCGAGCCAGCTCATGATGTTGACAAAGATTCTGATTCGCACCTTAATTCAGCTGCTGCAACATCTCAGTCTCAGTCTGGTTCTCAAAGTATTGGCAAACTTCTGAATAAAGGGTCCAGTCAGAATGATAATGGCACTGATGTTTCAACTGAAGAGACTTCCTGTGTCGACAGAGAAAACAAGACTAGATACAGTGATGAGCTCATTCAAACAAAAGGACAGTGCATTAACCCTGCCAAACAATCAACAGAAATTGTCGATCATGACGTTTCGAAGATTTCAAACCATAACGATGTTAAAAAATCAGAGGAAAACATCACTTTAGCTTCTAAAGATCCAGTAATAATTGAGGAAATGGAAACAGATCGCAGAACCAACAATAACAAGACCGGTCATCGAGAAAAATCCTTCCTGGCCACTTGTTCTGGCAATAATGAGTCACATAATGAGTCAAGTAATGTTGAGATTGCAGAAGTGGAACACAAGGAAGATGCATTGTTACAGAAAAAGCTATCTCAGGAAGACAATTGTGACACTAAAAAGATTTCACCTGATTATAACACTGGAGCTTATGAGGACACAAGTAGCCCTGTTCCCACTGTCTCAAGTATCCCTCGTGATATAACCTCAGGTAATGTGATCAGCAGCTGCACTGCCAAAGCCCAGACAGCCATGACTCCAGATTCACCTAGAGTAATGAATAATGAGACAGACACACAAACTGAGGCTGGGATTCTTGTTGACAATGCTATGGACAATTCTGGTAGTTGTTTAATGAAAAAGGTATCGAGCACTAACAAATCAGTGGAGACCAATAAAACTGCCAGTCTTCAAGACAGAGAATTATACAGTAATCCAAAGAGCACAAATGAAAAGGAGTCATTTTCAAGAAATGAGGTGTCAGATACAGACTGTTTAAAAGGTGCCCAGGACGTCGTTGTAGGGATCTTCACACAGAACACAAATCATCTTTCTGAGCTAGCATCAGGTTCTCAATGGGATAGTAAAAGAAGTGGGATAATGAACTCGCTTGTCGAAACGACATCAGATTTCCACAGTAGAATCGTTAAAGATGCACAAGAAGGTCTTGCTGGGATAAAGGACAATCTGCATTCAGCCTGGCAAGGACAAGACAAAAATAGCCTCTCAACTACTTCAGAGACACAAATAATTTCTAAACTGAGAGATTATTTAAACAAATTTGACTTCGCTGTCAAAAAACAGGACGTTGTCAATAACTCAGTAACGGAGGCTCATGTTCCAATGGCATGGATAACTTTAGATAGTACAGCTCACAAACAGCAATTACACAACACAAGACACTACAGCATACAGGGTTTGGCCGATTTCACACATCGAGAGCATGAAACTGGACATTTCCAAGTAGCCCCTACCAAGCGCAAGCAAAGTGGTAAGGACAGCCAAGCGAACAGGTCTACATTAAAGAGGAGGAGAACGAGCAATTTGGAAAGGGTCAGTCCAGACAGTACTTTTACTGAAACAGTCAGAAATGAGCCAAATTCACATCTGGTAAATAAGGACACTCAACCATACCAGACTGCCTCTGGTATACCCAACATGAACCACCGGTTGCAAAATCATGGACATAAACGACAGGAAAATCAGATCATCTATCCCCAAGTTTTAGGAAATCTAAGCACATCAAGTGGACAGCAAGGAAAGGGGTCAAGAGAACAGCCATGTCAAGTCAATCAATCAAATGAACAAGCCACATATGAAAACGTACATACCACATACATCCGGAATACGTACAGTGTCGCTGATATCTCCAACACCCTAAAACTGGCTGACCATGCAGTTTCCTTGACAGAACTTGGTCCCTTGCAGTCAAAATGCCAAAGAATGCTCCAGCATTTTATCTCCAACTTTGAACAAGATCAAAAGGTTTCTTTCCAACAGTGCTGCATTTCAAAAAATCTAATCTTGGAAAAATATTTGGACCATCCTCCGGCACCAGTGGAATTGAATTTTGAGGCAATAAATTCTTTCTTAGAACTACAGATGATAATTGAGGCCTGCCAATTTGTTGACAACAAAATCAATTTTCTGAGACGTAAACCAACATTTAGGAGTTTGCTCTGGTATGATCCTTCTCTCTATGGTGAACTCTATAAGGGCACTGTTGGGTTTCAACAACAATCATCACTGTTTTCATCGTTCCAGGAGTGCCTTACTAATGATGACTACAGAAGATTGCAGGAATACTATTGTGCAGTGTCCACTTTTCACCAGCAGCTACAAGATGCCCCTGACACATCGTACTACATGTACCTGAAAACCAAGAGAGACAGGCTTGAAATCGAAGCTGCATTTAGAAATCCCTCAGATGTTAAGAGCTTCTTTTTATCTGTACCACAAGCCATCATGATCAATTTAGGAAACAGCTTGGAAGTTTTGAAAAAGACGCATGATATAGTGATGACGTTTATTGAGACACCAGCAGATCAGTTGCCAGGCACATTTGATGTAGGGAAAGCTGAGCATCTGTCCATTATATGCAGGTATCTTCAAGAAAAAATCCTCTTCATGAAATCCCCTCAAGAAATTACTAAAATTTCATGGTTCGGGATGGAACATCTTCTTTATGATGCGTCAAAGGTGCTTGTATGGAATGAATCGGAGCATGGGATGCCAAATGAAGTGCTGACGAAATACAATAGGTTAAATTCACAAGTTGTTTACGGGGTAACAGATGCTTGTATAGCCCTTGTTAACAAAGTTGATGAGTCTCCACAGCCTATGGATATTGTGAAAATCGCACCACCACCACCACAAATGAATGCTATAAGAATCCCATCAGCAGGGGTATCCTCGGAAAGAACTCAAACCGCACTGGTAAGTTTTAAGAATTGCCTACTGTTTTTCTTCTTATAATAGTTTATATGTTCTATGCAGGAATAAAACTTTTTTTTAACCATGATCTAGAACATTCAAATGGAAGATGCAACAAAAGAAACATGTCAACCACCCAGAAGAAGGTAAACATTATTTAAACTTTGTTGCAGGAATGAGGTGAGAGGTGAAATTGTTTTGAAGTCACTGTGTTTTGAAGCATCTGGTTGGATCTGAGCAGAGGTTTCTGTAAAACTCACTCATAATTCATTCTGTAGCTGCTGTGTGCAACCATATCATCAATAAAGTTCTGTTGGTAGCCACACATGCTCACATCACCATGTTTCACGAATGAAATAGATTTCTTAAAAAAAAAAAACTTGTGGCAAATTTCTATTTTTCTCTCTCCATTTAGATTTAGTAGTGGCTTACATTTTACCCCCTCGCAATTTATTCTGCTGGATCCTTGTTTCTTAACAACATGGCATTTTGACATGTACAGTACCAGCCAAAAGATTGGACACACCTTCTAATTCAATGTTTTTTCTTTATTTTCATAAATTAAAAGACACGTCGTGTCTTAAAGCAATGATGGATGTTGTTTCTCTTTACTTAGTTGAGCGGTTCTTGACATAATATGGATTACTACAGTTGTGGAATAGGGCTATTTATTATTTACGGTTTAATCTCAAATGCATTAAGACGGCAAGAAATTGCACTAATTAACTTTTGACGAGGCACTTGTTAATTGAAAAGCATTCCAGGTGACGACCTCATGAAGCTGGTTAAGATAACGCCAACAGTGTGCAAAGCGTCATCAAGGTAAACGCTGGCTACTTTGAAGAATCTAAAATATCAAACATCTTTTGTTTTTTAACAAATTTTTACTAACTAAATAATTCCATACATGTTCCAGATGTTATTTCATAGTTTTGATATCTTCAGTATTGCTGTACAATGTAGAAAATACAAAATAGAGAAAAACCTATGAAAGAGTAAGGGTGTACAAACTTTTGAGTAGTACTGTCTGAAAAACATAATATACAAAGCTGTAAAGATCTCTTTTCCGTCTGCAAGCGTTCCACCTTCTCCACAACCAACCAAAGCGATCTCATATTTGCAAACAACTTCAGAACAAATCACACACTCATGTCATATGAACGCTCACAAAGGTAAAGGTTACGGCATGTGGATCTCACAAAAGTGGTTATTGTAAATTGAAGAATGAATGGATGGATGAACAAATGGATGGATGGAAGGATGTTATTATTAATTGCATGGTAATTTTTATTTTTTTTTTGTTCCCAAGTGTCGATCCTGGGCTCAAGTCCCACCTTGCACCCAGTGTTCCAAGGAGCCACTGTGACCCCAACCAGAAAAAAGCGGTTATTTTAAGTTGAAGAATGGATGGATGGATGAATGAATGAATGAATGAATGAATGTTATTATTAATTGCATGGTAATGTTAATAATTACATTTTGATGCAATCTTTGAAATTGTATGATTATTCTAAAGCTAGGATCACTTTTAAACACTGCGAACTATACTAGCTACATAAAGAAACTGTGTACACACAAAATGAAAATATAGACATACAACAACATTGCACTAAATACAGATATGAACATGGCAATTATTGGATGCAATCAAATGTGTGTGCACATGCAGGGCGACATGATGTCATTGACGACGTCATAGGGACGTGCAATGTGTTAACACGTGCATCTTGTGCATCTGCATACAGCATGTGGATCTCACAAATTGCTGTCTCTTTGGAAAGCTTGATCTTTGGACATTCAATCCTTCACAAATTGAGAGGACAAATCACATCTACATCATGCCAAGATTAACAACCGCCCAACGTCATGAAGCCATTGGAATGATCCAAGCGGGAATGACTCAACAACAGGTGGCAGCAGATTTCTACTGCCACCGTAACACAGTTTCTGCATTGGTAATATGTTATCGGAACACCAATGACGTCGCCGATCACCCACGCTCTGGACGTCCCTGAGTAACGACGCCAAGACAGGACAGATGGATTCGGGTGACTCATCTCCGTTACAGGTTCCAGACTTCAGTGACCACCTCTCAGACCATTCCAGGGCTGCCCCGTATCCATCCCAACACAGTCAGGAATCGCTTACGTCAATACAGGATTCGACCATGACGGCCCGCCAACTTTCTCCAGCAGAACAATGTTCAGTTACTGCCTTGGCCTGCAAATTCACCAGATCTTGGCCTGATAAAGCATGTGTGGGATGAAATGGAGCGCCGTCTATGCTGTCTTCGAAATCTGTATTCAAGTCCATGACTTGGCATGAGAGTTGGAGAGGATATGGCAAGCCAAGCCACAGGCCTTCCATGCTCATTTGACAGCCTCTATGCGTCGTCGATGCACTGCTGTGCTTCACGCACATGGTGGTCATACTTTGTGACTTGGTCGTATGACCCCCTACTTGGATTTGAACTTCTGATGTCACTGATACGGATATTGTTCATGTTCTTTTGACATTTTGTTATGGTCTGATACTCCACCGTATGGACTGTACATGACATTTTGGCTTTGCTGTTTTGTGTTCCAATTTTGAATGAATTTTCTGTGTGCACAGTTTCTTTATGTGGCTAGTATATAACTATAAATGATTTCTTATTACGCTGCACATGTAAACTCCAAATATTCTTTGTGTGTGTAGGTATTGTACATGTGCAGAAATCAGTAGGTGACTTTCAGCAAGGTCAAAGCGCTGATGGATTGCTCTGACAGATCTGCACTTCATTGACATGCAAATTGCTCTGTGTGTGTGTGTGTGTGTGTGTGTGTGAGACAGAGAGCGAGAGAGATTGCGTTTAGACTGTGGGATATTAAGTATGTGTGACATACTTTACTGTTATATTTACCACCAATTGTCACAAATAGTGACAGTAATAATTGCTATATCTGTATTCAAGTAGGTCACTGAGCACGTAGCCTTTTCCTTGGTGAAATGGTATTGTAATTTAACTTGCTGAATGGAGTTGGTACAGCAATAAAGACATAAAGTCAAAATTCTTGAGAATTTGCCCGGCATTATTAACTTGATTTGAAGACAAAGAAGCTCTTCGAAACAAATGACGTCATTTTATTTAGCATAACCTCGTTCTGTTTCGGTGCTCACAGCTGTATGTCATTCCAGTGGACAAAAGCTTGTCTCTGGTTGTGTCTCTTCCTAAAAGTGCCCCTCCTCACCTCCCCATTAACCCAGTCTGATTAATGACACTCTCCTTGCAGTCTGACCTTGTTCAGGTGGCACATCATTCACACGTAGGCCAGATGGTTCACACTCTGCTCACTCAAGAGTTCCCCAGTCTAATTAGGGCGCCAATATGCCATCGGTACCTTTGCCCATGCGCCAGCCACCAGCTCCCTTTGCTCTGCATCATCAATAACTCCACCTAGGCACAAAAGAGATGTGCATGGCAGTGCTGTAACAAAGCCATCACACTGAACCCTCGACAGGGAGTCTCTTCGATTGTAAACAGGATAAAAAAATTGCCAGGGTGGAAGGAATGAGCATCAGGAGCATCTTTGCTCAAAATTAGTACACATTTCTCCAGCCTGGTTCCTTGTGAATGGCATGTGTTAATAGATGAGAAACGGCAGGCCCCCTACTGAGGGAGAGGAAATCAAGCAGAGCTTCATGCGACATAAACAGCAGAGCAGGAAGCTGGATGGGGATTCTGCTTTCGCTGGCACGGCAAAATGCCGCAAGCTGCTTTTGAAATGTAAAATGTAGACGCGCCATTTTTGGCATTCATAACCAGGGCTCAGGAAGCCAGCCACAATATCCAAATGATTGAAGCAGGATTTGGGTTCCAAACAAAGCTCTCGTATTACTATGGTAATGGCACATATGGGAACCACAACAACCCATTTTACCGAGCATACTGCGTATGCTAAAGACTGGTGGTGGATTTAGCTGCCATCCCCCAAGGGCAAGTGAGCAGATTAAATTTGCACAAAACATACCATGCTTGTTTTTATTCAGTGCTGTTTTCTGTAACTGTTTCATATTAATATTAAGATCTCTGAATAATTCAATATTCTGTCACACGGTCAGTTGTAGCAATACCTTCCTGTCAACTTAAAATTTCCACAGGGCCTAAAGCAATAACTTGGTCAACATTCTATGACCTAGTCTTGGGACAGCACATAACAGCACAATGTAAAAGGCAAGGGTAAGGTATAAATACGATAATTGGAATGTAGTACACAGGACTGCTAAGGTACACACAAGACAGAGTTTCAGCGTTAAAGTGTATATTAAAAGATGCCGATTAACATGAAACGATCGGAGGGAGATTACACCGGTCAGAATTTTTCAGAAGTTGTCTGCTTCAGAGATTAAATTGGCTGTTTGTTATGAAATTTGGTGTGTTGAATTCAAATATGACAATTAAAACGGCTGATTGGCTACGGCTTCCAAGATATTTAAGATTTTGCATTTTATACTTATGTACGTTGTGTAGATAGTAACGTTTTAAATATAAATTGTAAACCTAGGTCTCTTCATGTGTTTATGGTTGGTTTACATGATATTTCACCTGTTCTCTTTATGTAACACTAGAAAATCAGCAAAAAGTTTATGTAAATAAAATGTATTATGAACCAAATGGCAAAAAATGATTATGTATAAGTACGGAATAGATTTGGTCCTTATTTAGTGTGTACTCAGTGCTTTTTGGCAGCTTGTCTCTTGTATTCATGAAACGGAGAATCTCTTGTCAAGCAAAGACTTAATCTCGAGTGCATAGCACTGTATGATTTTTTTTTTGAGCTGATATAGGGCAATTTGTTCAGCAGAGTGATGTAAGTTGACTTATGATTGCATCATCAGTGACGTCTAGGAATAACATAACATGTATGATGCAATACCATGCATCATTTATTGTTTTGCCAAAACTAAGTACTATCCAAATCCAATCACAGATTTATTCATAGAGCCAATCTTGAAAACTAGAGCCAATGAACAATTTTAAGTTTCATTTTCGTTCTCAGCGACCTAAAATTTTGACTATATTTATTTCGGAAGAATTTTGGCTGTAGACCAGTGTAATTTATTAGGATTAAATATTGTACAATGGGCAAGATGTGGAAAACTGTTTCAGCAGCTCTTTTGTCACTTTCTTTTAGGGAACAAGGGGGTTAAATTTACATTTGAAAATGATTAGTATTGAACATGTGATAACTGCTATTGTCTATCACTGGTTTTCCGTGAGAAGGCGAAGGGTATGACTGTTGGGGTTTACTATACACATATTCAGAGAATGTGAATTTCTTGATGGGGTTAAAATTTCGGTGCTTTGTGTCATCATCTTATTTCCTCTAATGACTATTTAGTGAGACCACTCTGCCAAGGTAAATATTATTCACTGTTTTATATGACTTTATTCGTTTAGGTTTATAGCTCTGGAGAATCTGATGAGGGGATGGTGGGCACTCAGATGCCACTTTAAATACGAGTTAAGCACACTGTTTTGCATCAGAGAGTATTGTTCATCAAGTCATGACTAAGCTTTTGTCTGCTTACTCAACCACTTCAAATGTTCCCATGTAATGTTGGCACGCCTTTTGAAATAACCTTCAGTGGACTTTGTGCTAAACTTCACTAGGACCTTTGGTGTGTGAATATGGTTAACAATACTGTACTGTATGTCATTTTGACACAAAACATTAGGTTAATAGCACAGACCCCATATTATTATCTCATCTCATCTCATTATCTCTAGCTGCTTTATCCTGTTCTACAGCTGACTACGGGCGAAAGGTGGGGTACACCCTGGACAAGTCGCCAGGTCATCACAGGGCTGACACATAGACACAG
>JAODOF010000018.1:27537256-27552360 GCA_027576175.1 Sciades proops | reverse complement strand
CCTCTCTCATCTTTTTAAGTGGGAGAACTTGCACAATTGGTGGCTGACTAAATACTTTTTTGCCCCACTGTAGCATAGAACTTGCAATGTTTTTTTCTCCTGGCTGTACTTTTCTGCTGCTTTATTCTGAAGCCATTCATTTTTTAACTTCCTTACCTGCTCTCTAAGAGAGTGTCTGTCTCAGTTGTGCTTCTTTTCCTTGAGAAGCTGGTATATCATCTTTCCTCATCTTGGTCAAGAAACCAAATCATGCTGTTTCCGTTTCTTCTTTCCGAATACATGGTTTGCTGTATGTTTTTCATGTACATCCAATTCATATCACAGTTCGGCAATTCTTCTTGTAAAAAGTGTAGCAAAGTTTCTTTTCTGTTTTTGGTCATTGTAGCGTCCAGCTTTTTAGGGGGCTTTGTGCCTTGCTTCTTCTTCGTGGCTGAGGTTTTGCACTTACAGATCAGTCATCTATGATCGGTGAAGCAGTTGGCTGTAAGAATAGCTTTGGTCACTTTGACTAGAGACTTAGCTTTTTCATTGACAAGTATGTGTTCTAATTGATGCCAGTGTTTCGACGCATGTGCATCCAGTGTTTTTGAGGTGGCTCCTTAACTGAAACATGGTGCCTGTTATGACAAGCTGAAACCAGGTGCAGAATTCCATCAGCATGAGACCACTGGAGTTCATCTTGCCAACTCCGTGTTTGCCAACAACAGATGGCCAAGATTTTCAGTCTTTACCAACACATGCATTAAAATCCCCTAGAACAATTATGCCATCATCTTTAGCCTTGGTTATCCACTCTCCAAGATTTTCATGGAAGAACTCTTTCTCTTCAGGTGTCCTCTGCATAGGTGGAGTGACTTCTCTCAACAATGTTACCTGAACATGGCCTTCCGACTTCTGTTAGAGCACATATCTATTTCAGCTTTCTCAAGTTCCCTGCAGATAATTGCTGTGGCACGTACAGGTCTCACAGATGTATTGCTATCATTTGTTGTATGTACATTCCAGGTTGCTCAATTTAAGGTATTTCTGGGTGAAAATTTGCCGATAATCACAGTGCAAAGTACGATAAGTGTATGGACTTCGCCTAATTCTCACCACTGCCATAGGGGGTGGTGCATCGGTTGCCCCGTACACGGTAGCATTATCTAATAAATCTACAAACATCATGAAATTCTGTGTGATTGCACTTACAATGTCGGTACCACTCAGCACTGTGATATACCCTCTTGAATCAGCACAGCGGTGCTGAGATGGCCGCAGGAGCATCTTGTTGCTATTGCATGATGGCCGTTGGCTCATATTTTATGGATATGAGCAATCGCGTGCTCTGATTGGTTACTCTACGACTAGGATATTAGCTCATATACCATGAGTAGAGAAAAATAAAATGGCGGAGCGCGTTGCTGAACCAACCGAGGATGAAATAAAAACTCTACTCGAAAACAAACCCCCCAAAATACCAAAAATATGGAATAAAACTATTTGATCGTAAGAATGTATCTTTTTTTATTTTTCAAGAATTATTCTTATACCATTTCTCACAAATTGCTACTGTTATTTCACTGGTTTGTTTACATTCTAATCTAAATGATTTTGACGGACATTTTTTATAAAATTTTTATTTAACGAATTTGCAAAAAAAAAAAAAATCTCAAAAGCCAGTGAATGTGGATATAATACAACAGTTATTCCACTCACTTAATCTCGTCATACATGGCTTCTAGCGGACTTGGCGCCATCAGCTCATGTACGACTTGATTTCATGGAATAACTATGTATGTACAGTACGGATGGATGGAATGAATGTCAACAGCTGGGAAAAGTCAGCTGAAAATTGTGCCAGTTGGCGTCATACGGTGAGGGAAGGTTGCAGCAGTTTCGAGGAAGAGTGAGTCAAGCATGCAAAGTTTAAAGGGCAGTCTGTAAAGGAGTTGTGGTAAACCCCCCTGATGAGATGGACACCTGGAAATGTGAGGCATGTGGATGTGTTCTCCTGTCTAAAGCAGAATATGTAAACCACATGAAATTGCACACCACCACACGCAAGCTTTCAAAGTACTTGCATCTCTCACCACCAAGGCAACCAGGTACCTCGTGTGTCATATGCAACAAGGTATGCAAATCATCAGCTGGATTAAAAAGGCACATGAAAGTACACATGGACGCTATTCAGCAAGGAAATGAAGTCAACCCTGTGAAGACTGCGATGTTCATTTGTCATCTGTGCTTTAAACCATGCAAGTCAATGGCTGGTCTGAACGCTCATCTCAGAGCACATAGGTGAAAGGAAGAAGAGGAACTTGGTAAAGAAATGAAGAATGAAACAGCTATCATCTGACAAGATACAGCAATTAACGTGTGTATGTATTTATTTTTCTATATTAAATGTAAAAATAATTTGCTTTACTGTCATTTCCCCACAATTTTCTGTTTTATCCTTTGCTTTTACCAATATTTTTTCTTCAACATTTTTCCCCCCAAACCAACAGTCCGCAACCCAACTTTTTTTGTTCTAAACTACTGTTTCCAGCTTTACGGCAATAGTTTGAGGAAGGACTAAATTTGGGTGTGATGTGCAGGTATCCACATAATTTTTGGCCATATAGTGTGTCTTCTACATCCTGTTCTGAATATTTTTAGGTTATAAAAAAATGTGTCCCAGAGTACGACTTAGGGCTGTGATTGTATTTCAGTGTGGCACATATAGAACACATTGATAAAAATGAACTGCAATGCAGTGGGTAACATTGTAGTTCACTAAAGAAAATTAACACAGTGTGTCTATTGTTTTTCATAGAAAGGGAATCACACAGTGAAATGAACGGCAGCAGTATGGATTGCTTTTAATTGTATATTATACTGCATTCTGACATACATTCAGCATTTAATTCTTACAAACGCAATCCAAATGAAGAATTTTCTGCTTAGTCAGCCTCTCTGTGCCTTGTTGCCATTTTTCATACAGTAGTTTATGTGCATTTCTGACAAGTCGCTCAACCTAAGCGTTTCAAAAGCAACTCCCCCCCCCAAAAAAAAAGCCACACCCAGAATGGTTGGAAGAAATAGTCACCCTAGATATCATTTTAAGACACAGTAATCATGACACTTCTGCACTTATTGCAAAACAATTATATTAGTTTTGTAGCTTTTTATACTACCTATACACAGTACAGCTTTGAGTGTTCTCAGCTTATTTTGCTCTATACCCCTTGAAACACCTAGAAAGTATTCAGAACCCTCGAGTTTTTGTGCGTTTAGTTGTTATAGATTTAATTTAAAATGGATTAATTTTACTATTTTGTCATTAGTCTATACTCCGTAACCCACGGTAACAAAGCAAAAACAAGTGGTTAGAATTCTGTGCACATTTTTAAAAATCGCAAACTCAAATCTCTCATTTAGAGAAGTCCCAACTCCTTTTTCAGTACTTTGTAGAAGCACCTTTGGCAGCAAATACAGCTTCAAGTTCCTCTCGAGGTTTCTTCCTCATGTCGTCTGAGGGAATTTTTCCTTGCCACCATCGCCACAGGCTTGCTCATTGGGGATAGACTAGGGATAAAGTTAGCTCATGTTTAAAGTCATTCAAATTCTGTAAAGCTGCTTTCCAACAATGTCTATTGTTAAAAGCACTATAGAAATAAACTTGACTTGACAACAGACTCATTGCAAAAATGACTTCTGTAAGGGTTTCTTATAATTCATCATCATCACCTCTCTTTGCACCAGTAGGCACATAGTGTTTTCACACTTGTTTTCTACTCCTTCCTATCTTTTGCTGCTTCTTTAGCTGCGATCCAGCAACATCATCACAGCTTCATTAGCAGCACTTCCAGTTTGGGTTGTACTAACATAAGTGTTTCTAGTATCTGTAATAAGTTCGTTTTATGGGGTAGAGTTGTCAGCCCTATACTCAACCCCCAACCTGGAGGACCAGGGGATCACTCTTCGTCAGGACAGTACCCTTTGACCTGTTTGGCATGGGTGGCCCTACCAGGAGTTCAAGAATCCAGCCAACATAGCTCTAAGGGTCATAGGGATGCACAAACTGCCCCACCATGATAAGGTGGTGATCCCTTTGGAGCAGTTCTTATAATTAGATAATAAATAATAAATTGGTCCAGAACAACAAAAAATCCTTTACTTTTAAAGGTTCACCCACAAAGCAGTTCTATAACATAGCATTCAAATCACATACATATTATGAATATATCATAGCATGGGCAGCACGGTAGTGTAGTGGTTAGCACTGTTGCCTCACAGAAAGAAGGTTCTGGGTTCGAGCCCAGTGGCTGATGGGGGCCTTTCTGTGTGGAGTTTGCATATTCTCCCTGATCTTCTCTGGGTGCTCTGATTTCCCCCCACAGTTCAAAGACATGTGTTTAACATGGGGCAGCCATGGCCTGAGGTTGGGCTGAAGTGCCCTTGAGCAAGGGCACCTAACCCACAACTGCTCCCTGGGTGCTGTAGCATAGTTGCCCAGTGCTCTGGGTATGTGTGTGTACTCATTGCTCACTTGTGTGTGCATGTGTGTGTTCACTTCTTCAGATGGGTTAAATGCAGAGGTTAAATTTCACCATGTGCTTAAGTCTGTGCTTGAGTGTACATGTGACAAACAAAGGCTTCTTCTCTTCTCTCTTCTGGGAAGCCTGTTAGTCCAAGTAAAGAGGTGTGGCCTACATGGCTCCCAGTCCTAGTTAAGATGGGCTTGACCACTAAACATGTCCATTCAAATAAAGGTGTGGCCTTTAAGCTGGCCAGATCTAAGGAAGGAGGCGTGGCCTCTAAGGTGATCAGTTCTATGGAAGGATGTGTGGCCTTTAAGCTGGTCAGGTCTAGGGAAGTATGTGTGGCTTTTAAGCTGGTCAGATCTAGGGAAGGATGTGTGGCCTTTAAGCTTGGCAGATCTAGGGAAGGATGTGTGGCCTTTATGCTGGGCAGAGCTAGGGAAGGAGGCATGGCCTCTAAGCTGGGCAGTTCTAGGGAAGGATGTGTGGCCTTGAAGCTGGTCAGATGTAGGGAAGGATGTGTGGCCTTTAAGCTGGGCAATTCTAGGGAAGGAGGCGTGCCCTGTAAGCTGGTCATTTCTCAGGAATTAAGAAATTTCATACTGCTACCAGTCTAGCGATCGAATACTAATTGCATTGTTTTGTTCTGTGGAAGCTCTTTTAGCAATCCATCTTTGTTTACCCTGCTGAGATTTCAGATCAAATGTGCTTTTTCCATTTTCCTCAGGACCTGCTTTTTCCAAATCAACCTGCTCAGGCAGGAAGTCGCTTCTCAGTGGCTCAAAATGGAGATCTGAGCATCGCCTCGGTCCAGCGCTCAGACGCAGGCTACTACATCTGCCAGGCTCTCACAGTGGCTGGCAGCATACTGGCCAAGGCCCAGCTGGAGGTGTCTGATGGTGAGCGTGTTGAATTTTCAACCCAAACTGAACACATTTGCACCATGACTTTACAAGTTTTTCAAAAGTTCCTACAATCGTAATTATAATGCATGCCTATAATGTATTCATTCAAATCCAGATTTTAGAAAAGTGCAGACACAATTAAGCAGTAATGTTTCAGTAATATGTAGCAGGTGACATTTGGATCTTGTTGGTTACTGCTGCATTTCTACACCTTAATCTGTCAACATCAAACAGTAGTTGACTATTCCTGAAAGATTTCAACACACACTCTACAGTGCACCTACACACATTCAGCAGTGCACCTGCTTTTTTGTCTCAGAAAAAAAAACGAATAAAAGCAATGTCTGCATTTTCCTTTCATTCTTTGTTTTACTTTGAGCGCAATATTGTGGGCATGTAGCAAACTGAAGTTCATTCTAGACACAACAGTTTTAGATAGTATTCCACTTTGGGGTACGGCTCCTGAATGACTTCAGAAGAAATCCTTAACAAATCCTCATCAACCTTTTCTTTTGGCCTGAAAGATAAAAAGAATTTGGATGGCCTGAAAAGCGAGCGAAACCCATAAAATGTAACGCTGGGGCTGCTGATGGAGAGACACACATTTACACCCACTTCTTCTCTCAAAGAGTATCATTATCTTAAGTGCTGTGGCGCCGCCAGTTGGGAGCCGTATTCTGCTTCCTTTCCATTTTGTCTTGGCCTGCTCACGCAGACATTATTGAATTAACATCTGCTCAAGGCCCTCTCTGCTGAAGGAGCGTGTTACCCTCGAAGCAGCGACTGCTGGGTTGCCGTGCATATCAATTGAGAGGAAGAGGACGGGCAAGTGAGAGAGGTCACGAAAGAAAGGAGGGAGAGAAGGGAAGCAGAGCAGGAAGGAGCAAGAGAGGCAAAGGAAGAAGAGATCAGATTGCCATGACGGAGATACAGTTCTTTGTTCTGCATTGTTGAATTTCTTCTATATGTAAAACGTGTTTAAGGTTAAAGGACTACTCCTGGTTTTTAACCTCATGTGTATCTACATATGTGCAATTTCTTTGACAATCATTTCAAAGTTTGCATTTACTGAGAGAAGAATAGAAACTTAATTCTGATAAGTCTGAGGGCAGTTGTTATGATGATATCTATAAGACTTATACCTGTTTTCCTATGGCACATAAACAACAGCTTGATCAAAGAATAGCATTCACTTCATGGCACTCAACTACCATCATTTAGCACACTGGGATGGGTTTCCCGAAAGCCTCTTAAGGCTACGAGTGTCTTTAACTGCCTCTTAAGATCCATCGTTAAGCTAATCTGGCTTTCCTGAACAACATTGTAGCCAAAGTAGTACTTTAGTTCGCTCTTAACTTATAATAAGACCTGGATCACTCTTTCACAACAAAGAGCGTCTCCTCACAGCCAAATACACAGAATGCACATGCACCTCCGAGGGACTCTCACAGTCAGTGGGCGGAAACTGGTGTTGAATCTGCTGCGAGTGTTAAATTATTTTTCTTGTACATTGCAAGTACATCAAGTTAATTATTAAATAAATATACGCAAAACATTATGAATATATTTCAGTATGTTATGGAATTACGTATGGATATCATAACATCACATTATTGCCACATTTTAATCATATTTAACTCCATTAGGCAAGTGATTATTGAATTTAGTGTCATAAATGAGACAAATTTCTGCACCTGTAACATTGTTTGTGTTTGTATATAAATGAATTAATTAATTAATGAATGGCGAACATTGCCAACTTTTTTTTTAGAAGAAACCTTTATTCGTCACATGCACACTTCAAACACAATGAAATTCATCCTCTGCATTTAACCCATCTGAAGCAATGAACACATGCACACACTCAGAGCAGTGGGCAGCCACACCAAAGCACCCAGGGAGCAGTCTGGGGTCAGGTAACTTGCTCAAGGGCACCTCAGCCCAAGGCCGCCCCACGTTAACCTAACTGCATGTCTTTGGATTGTGGGGGGAAACCAGAGCACCCAGAGAAAACCCACGCAGACACGGGGAGAACATGCAAACTCCACACAGAAAGGCCCTTGCCGACCGCTGGTTTGAACCCAGAACCTTCTTGCTGTGAGGCGACCGTGCTAACCACTACACCACCGTGCCGCCGTTTGGCATTGTGGATAACAGTTGAAATAATCATGATTGCATGATTGGGTAACAGTGAAATGAGCGAGCACGGAGAACACATTTACTTAATTATTTAGCTTATTATTTGCTCATTCTTTCATGTGAATGTTTGTTCATTTCATTAAAAAACACCCTTGGAATAAAAATTTTATTGTTCAAAAATGTAAAATAGTTCTAATTATTAATTACCACATTATATATGTGTCATGTTTAATGATGATACAATATATTAACATATTTTAATGCTTTATATTTCATTGGTTTTTGCTTAAAAACGAACACCATGTGACCCCATCGACTAGATTTAGCAAATACTAATGCCTTTAGCGACTACAGAACGAATGCCTTTAGCAACTACTAATGCCTACATCAAGGATGTGCACTGCAAAGATACTGTTAGCAAAGTTGTTCTTAAGACTCCTTCTTATGAGTGAGTTCAGGAAAACCACATACAGAGGCAATGTTTGTTGTTTAAGAGCGTTTTTAAACTTGCTCTTTAGCCCGAAAGTGCAACATTATCAGGAAACCTACCCCTGACCATTCTGCAACCATATAAATTAGCTCCTTATTTTCTTTACAGAAAGCCTAGGGAGGTTTAGAAAGAGAATATAAGCATTTCTACATTGTTTTGGCAAAAAAAGGTATCTTATTAATCTTTGACCAATTCTGGTCAAAACATGATTTTTGTGTCATTTATTGTTGGTTGCCATAACCAATGGGGTTTCCTAGATTGCTTCTCATTTTTATGTGACTGTTTAAATTAAGCTCTAAATCTGTATAATTTATTATTTCAGACATGGGATGTTTTTTGTTTTCCAGGGAATTTGTGGTCATGTGGTAGAAATGTAGTTGTGTAGTCATAAAATGATCTTGAAGAGGATGTTCAACCAAACAAAGGTCTTTACTGATAGAGTGCAACATATGAAAATGAGTTGCATGATATAGTGAAGTGGTATTATTTCATTAATTTGTTAATGTAGTTCAATAGGTTTTCTGTTCTTTTCTTAGTAAAGTGAAATGTTGAATTTTTTTGTCTGTGGTACAACACGTTCACTCCAGATGTAGTGGCTAGGGATTAGGTTGAAAATAACTGGAGTCATGGGATTTTAGTCTTTGTGATGTAAAGCTTTCTTGGGGCTCACTGAACCTGTATATCATTGTAATGCATATGATTAATGTCAAGCTACAAAAATATATGGAGATTGGTAATGCTTAGGTTGTTGTAAGATTTACAAAGATATAAAAATGATGTGTGTCAAACCCGGCTATGTAATAAATATACAGTAAGCACCTAATTTAGACAAAGGATGGCGAGGAAGAGAGGAAGGGGGTGTGAAAGTGTTGAAAGGTGCAGCGAAAAAGGACTTTAATTAGCCTCTCAGGCAAGCCATTTTTAATCCATGCTGGTGATGGCATGCCACAAACGCACACAATCAAAGGTGTCTTTTTTGCATGACTGACCTCAAGAACAGGTGCTGAGTTTCAGAACACATCCATCATTGAGAGACACAAAATGCTGGCGGTAAGTGCTTGCTCTCCTGCAAGGTCAGGAGAAGCTTCAAAGGAAATTGCTATGCATTTAGTCCATGTGTTTACTTTATACTCAACAGCTCTTAAAGACCGCCCACCACCCATTATTCAACACGGGCCAACAAACCAGACAGTGGCAGTGGGCAGCCTGGTGGTTCTGGGGTGTAGGGCGTCTGGAGAGCCTGAACCCACGGTCACTTGGCTGAAGGACGGAGTGAGTCTGCTGGCTAAAGAGCCTCGAATGTCCCTGCTGGAGGCTGGCAGTCTGCAGATCCAGAATGTTAAGGTGTGTTATTTGTGATTTGTAATTGCTATACAGACACATATATGTATCCAGTATATAGTAATTGGGTATTGTTATATGCTTTATTTCATATGACATCACACTATATAATCGCTGCCGTTTTTAAGGAGTAGGAGACTCACTCCATTGTTATAGCGTCTGTGCTTCATTAAGAAGCTTCATTTGCATTTATACTGATAACCGACTTCCATAATACACTACGCTTGCATACAGAACAATACATGTTTAGTACATAGCACTGCAGCAGGTCCTCCCTGTCATGCTGCCTTGTTGCTATTACTGCAGTTGACTTACCTCAAAAGTGGGAAGTTGTAGTTTGAAGTTGCATCATTTTCTACCTTTATGCATTTCAGCTACAAAGTGGGAAAAACGTGGATGCCTCCATGTTCGTCTTTGGTTAGTAACAATCTAGTCGGTTAACTGTGAAGAGTGATATTTTCCTCCTCCAAACAGCAATCTGTATTGTCAATGATATTGATTTTACAAGCTAATAAGTCTATATGATGATCAATTTAAAACAAATACTAGTATATACCATATACTGTAACTCGTTTAAAGGTAAGAAGTGCTGCTTTGTTTACTGCTGATGCTGTGAGCAACCGTGTTGTTTTGACATCACTTTCTTAACTCGGCGCTAAGGAGACCAATCTAAGTTCTTGAGTAGGACTTGAGTTGAAAGGGCCTGTTTTTGTTTTTTTTTTTCCTAGTGGGAGGTTGGGAAATTGCAATTACAAGTTAGGAGAATGGAGCATATATTATGTAGCTACATTATGGAATAATGGGGAGCTTATTTTGGCAGTAAGTATTGCTCACATTAGTCTGTGAAGGTTCTCAGTCATCCAGGTCATAGTAAACCGTAGGTGCTTATAAAAGGCAACTGGACTTGCTTGAAATTCTTGAAGGCATTTCACTTCTCTTCCAGAAGGCTTCTTCAGTTCTGTTTGACTAGTGGGGAGTTCCAGGTAACCTCTAGTGGACCAAAAACAACCCTAAGGAGAGTCATTGAGGTCACCTGGGTCGTTGAGTCATCCTGTAGGTGTAGGTCACTGGGGGCCAGGTGTGAATAGTGTTAGCAGCCTAGAGAGTCTGAAACTGAATACTGAATACACATCCACACCAAAACTCAGCTGACTTCAATGACTCACATGATGGCAGAGAGAGTCAACAACCCACAGATCACCCTAACGACCCTCTAGGCTGCTAACACCGTTCACACCCGGCCCCTAGTGACCTACACCTACAGGATGACTCAATGACTCTCCTTAGGGTTGCTTTTGGTCCATGAGAGGATAAATACCTGGAACTCCCCACTAGTCAGATAGAACTGAAGAAGCCTTTCGGATGAGAGGTGAAACATTTTCAAAAATTTCAAACAAGTCCAGTTGCCTTCTTTTACACCTACGGTTGTTCTAATATGTGATGGTTTCCATAGTAACACATTGCACGGGGTCTTTTATAGTGGATGCTAGACAAAAACAGATTTTAAAAGTGTTGATTTAATATTTATGGAAAGAGTCTTCAGTGTTAGTGCTTTGTAACAATCAGTGATAAAGCTGCAACTTTTAGATTTCCAACACAGTCTTCAGGATAAAGGACTTTGCAGTTCCTCTGTCACATGATGAGCTGCATTTTTCCTCTTATCTTCAAGAAAGAAGGGGAAAAGAAGCTGGTGAGAGAGTGACTGATATTTATAACCGATATGCCAGAAGTGATAAGAGGAACCAACCTGTTTTGCACACTTTCAACAAGCTATAATTGGACAAAAAAGTTTAATATGTTGTTCTTTAAAGGGTATCTGCAGTGAAAAACATACGCAAGAAATATTACATTTTGCACAAGTGCATTTTGACTACCCTCTATTGTCACACTGTGCTTCAGGAAGCAGTGCTTTAAAATCCTTTTGTATTCCTGCTCACTCAAGGATACCAAAGAGAACACTGAAGGAGCTGCAAAGAGCCACAGCCGGAGATGGGAGTATCTGTCCATAGGACCACTTTAAGCCATACACTCCACAGAGCAGGGGCTTATGGAAGAGTGGCCAGAAAAAAAAGCCATTGCTTAAGAAAATACATTTGGAGTTTGCCCAACAGCATGTGGCAGACTCCCCAAACATATGGAAGATTCTCTGGGCAAACAGGAATAAAACTGATCTTTTTGACCATCCTGGGAAATGCCATGTGTGGCGCAAACCCAACACCCTGAGAACGCCATTCCGACAGTGAAGCATAGGGGTGGCAGCATCACAATGTGTGGATATCTTTCACCTGCAGGGACAGGAAAGCTGGTCAGGACTGAAGGAAAGATGGATGGCACTAAATACAGGACAATTCTGGAGGAAAACCTGTTTGAGTCAGCCAGAGATTGTTAGGGGTGGTGGGGGTGTGGTGAGATTAGGATCCAGAAGCAGAACACACAGACAGTAATCCAATAATTAATGTGATTTAATCCAGGGAAAGGGCGTGGCAAAAAGGTAAACAAACAGTACAGAAAAAAAATAGCAAAAATAGTCCAGAAAAAAAAAGAGACAAAAACCTTGACAAAAAAACGAGGTGGGCAAGGACAAAAATGCTACTGCAAAAGACATGAAAAAAATAGTCCAGACAAAAAACACCTTTGAGACAAAAAACGAGGCAGGCAAGGGCAAAAAACACTAGCACAAAAAACATGAAACAGACAAAACATTAGTGCAAAAACCATGACAAGAACAAGCAGGCTAGAGAGCAAAAAAAAACCAAGAAGCATAAAGCGCATAGAAACAGCAAGAAAAACTGACAAGACGTTCTGGCAAAGTCCCTGTCTGAGAACGACGTTTTTATAGACAGCAGAGAAAACCAGGACGTGAATGCAGGCAAGATGGAATTACCATCCCAGATCCGGATTAGCGCTGACCTGGGAGATAAGTAATCTCCGGAGTGGAAGTCTGGGGTGGAGCATGACAGAGGTTTGAGACTGGGACGAAGGTTCATGGTCCAGCAGGACAATGACCTGAAAACAAAACCTTGGAATGGTCTAATCAAAGCCCAGACCTCAATCCAATTGAGAATCTGTGGCATAACTTGAAGATTGCTGTACGCCAGTGCAACCCATCTAACTTGAAGGAGCTGGAGCAGTTTTGCCTTGAAGAATGGGCAAAAATCCCAGTGGCTAGATGTGCTAAGCTAATAGAGACATACCTCAAGAGACTTGCAGCTGTAATTGCAGCAAAAGGTGACTGACTTTGGGGGATGAATGCCGATGCACGCTCCAGATTTCTGTTTTTTCATCTTAATTATTGTTTGTGTCACTATACAGTAAAATATATTTCACCTTTAAAGCGGTAGCCATTTTAATTATAGCTTGTAATGCGACAAAACACCAAGAGGGATGAATACTTTTGCATGACACTGTAATGTCTCAGGATGGATGCTATTATTAAAGCAAAGCAAGTTGGACCCAAGTACTAGGAAAGTTATGACTGGCACAATTTTTTTTTAAAGGCCTGGCTGTCACTTCTCAATCACATCTCACCATTTTCTCCAAGCATGACCATGATCTCCGAGTCGGTGAACTCGCCCTCGATGATGCGCAGCTCAAAGTCACCCAACGCCTTCGTCATACTGGGGTACTGATAGCGACACATCTTCTTCACCTCCTCTTCGGCGGCCGTCTCAGCTACTTTGAAAACCAGTGACGCGTCACGGAACCGGAGGTTCTCAGTCGGCACGTATCCGTCCAGGAAAATATTGATGCCTGGGATATTGAGTCAGTTAATTCATAACTTTATATTTAAGCACAGTTTCAGTCAAAAGTAGCTTGGACACATCTACTCAATCATTAACAGGATTTTCTCCATTTTGATTATTTTTTATATTACTGAAGACGACAAAACTATGAAATAACACATGGAAC
This sequence comes from Sciades proops, assembly GCA_027576175.1. Taxonomy (NCBI): domain Eukaryota; kingdom Metazoa; phylum Chordata; class Actinopteri; order Siluriformes; family Ariidae; genus Sciades; species Sciades proops. Next base: position 27,539,071 of record JAODOF010000018.1, on the reverse strand, counting down.
ATAAATATTTTAGATTCTTTAAAGTATCCAGCGTTTACTTTGATGACGCTTTACACACTATTGGAATTATCTTCAGGAACCAGCTTTATGAGGCACGTAGTCACCCGGAATGCTTTTCAGTTAACAGTTGTGCCTTGTCAAAAGTTAATTAGTGGACGAGTGTCTTCTCTTCTTGACACATTAAATCACAATGCAAATCAAATTTTAGTGTAGAATGTATATTATTGTTTATTCTATCCACAGTCACTGGATATGAGCAATCAGGTGCTCCGATTGGCTACTCCACTACTAGGCTATTAGCTCATATACCGTGAGTAGAGAAAAACAAAATGGCGGTGCGTGTTGCTGAAACAACCGAGGATGAAATAAAAACTACTTGAAAACAAAACCCCCCAAAAAATACAAAGCAACGAAGTATGGAATAAAAATATTTGATGGTAAGAACTTTTTTATTTTTTTTATTTTTCAAGAATTATTATTATAGCAATTTTCACAAATTGCTACTGTCATTTCGCCAGTTTGTTTACATTCTAAGTGGAAATGATTAAGTCGGGCGTTTTGTATAAAGTTTTTATTTATCGAATTTATTAAAAAAAAAAAAAATGCTCCGTTTCTCAAAATCCAGTGAATGTGGATAGAATAAAACAGTTATTCCAATCAATCTCGTCTATAGCCTCGTCAGCCATCAGCTCATGTATGACTTGATTTCATGGAATAACACACTATCTATCTATAATATACACACAATATTGGCATTATCTTCATGAACCAGCTTCATGAGGTCATCACCTGGAATGCTATTCAATTAACAGCTGTGCCTCGTCAAAAGCTAATTAGTGGATGAGTTTCTTGTCTTCTTAACGCATTTGAGATCAAACAGTAAATACTGTCATAAATAATAAAAATACAGTAAATAGCCCTATTCCACACCACAACTGTAGCGATCCATATATATTATATCAAGAACCGCTCAACTAAGTAAAGAGAAACAACATCCATCATTAATTTAAGACATGAAGTGACTATTAATTCATAACAAACAAACAAACAAAAAACAACAAGTGAATTAGGAGGTGTCCAAACTTTTGACTGAAGAAGCCTTTATTTGTCACACGTACGCACGCTCAAGCACAGACTTAAGCACCCCGCGAACATGTGAGACAAATGAAGGCTTCTTTAAGCCTTTATTAAATTCTCAAGTGTATGTGATGGTGAATGGGAGGTGATCAGTACCTTCTCGTACACTGAAGGGCATGGTAACGACGCCGTAGGCACTGGGTACTCCATACAGACAGCAGATGAAGTCTGACAGGTAATCCAGAACACTCAGATCATGCTCTACAACAATTACGTATCTAAAAGAGGTCAGAGAGATGCACTGATGGTTGGAAGATAATATAATGTTGATAATAATAATAATAATAATAATAATAGAGCTCCATCCATTGTGCAAACAATAATAAATGTGTTTACATTATGAGTCCAGGGATGAGTCGAGGATAGACTGTACGATTACACCTGCAGCTTTTCAGTACAAATCCACAATACCCACATGGGAGGATCAGCTCGTGAAATCTTCCAAACTTTTACATTCATTGGAGACGATGGCCTTGAATGTCGACGAAGGTGTTAAAAATCAGGAGAGCCTGATATATCTCGGTGGTAACAAAATCAAGAACGTGCGCAGTTTTAAATATCTTGGTTAAGCTATTGCGAACTCTGAAGATACAGTGCCTTGCAAAAGTATTCATCCCCCTTGGTGTTTGTCCTGTTTTGCTGCATTACAAGCTGGAATTAAAATGGATTTTTGGAGGG
>JAODOF010000018.1:27121812-27132319 GCA_027576175.1 Sciades proops | reverse complement strand
TTATTCTTATTAAACATGACAAAAGAAACATTGAGTGTTAGGTAAATGCAAAAAAAAAATAGTAAAATTAGAAAATTAATTTTTTGACCATAACGTCCCAAATGAGAGACCAGTTTCTGAGACGGACCCATATATCATCCAATACACATCAAATCAAGTTGTAGATATATTTCACGCAAAACCAACATGTTGTATTATATTAGCAGACTGGCTGCTATCCAGTAAACTTCTCAAGTTAAAACTATAAGAGGTTCATGAGGGTTTTTCCAGCCACAAGTCTAGGCATATTTTTGGCATCATCCAAGGCAATCAGCCATGGAGAACTTTCTCCTACTTGTAAAATGAGCACATCGGAAAAACTTAACATATTAGAAAATTGGAAAATTGCAAAAGCATTATCTGAATTATCCCTGAAAAAAGAAAGAAAGAAGGAAGAATTAATTCCAATTGAACAGATCAACCATTTAACCATTCCCTTGAAAATATTTTATAGTTTACTATTATGCGCTCTTTTTAAAAGGCTTATATCCATTTTATGTACAGTCCATAAGATAACCAGCATTCTCAAGATTACAAGTATTTCTCCCAAACTGTGTATTAACCTGGACCTGAATCCATATTGAATAGTTTGGCTGCTTTAATTATCTTTAAAATGCCAATCCTAACTTTTAGCTGGGCTTGTTCCTTCATAGGTTACCTCAGATAGGGTGTGTGGACAATGCTGGACAAGGTGACGTTCTTTTATGCTGTACCAAAGCACCAACACTGATTATTTATTTAACAACATTTGGAAGAAGCTCTTCAGAAAGTTTTCCAGTTCAAACTGAAGCCTGTGTAGGACCTAAAATTGGCATGCTAATCAATCAGGGCAATTCACAACGGCACAGAGAGAATTCTTCAAATGGGATTCAGGATTTAGGATGAACTATCCAAACACACAGAGAGCGCTGCACTCAGCTGCCAAAACACAGTCAGACCTGCGTGGCTAATGTGATAAATATGATCACTGGCCTCCCAAGCTGTCTGACCTCACACACACAGGTGCGAAACACACTCAGCTCAGCTTCATTTAGCTAAGTTTGACCTTATGGCCATACGCACAGACATATAAACAGGCACTCATACAAGTATTAAATATTTCTCAGGTCAAGAAAACAACAGTTGGAAGCCATAAGTGACATAAGAGCAAACTATAAATCCAGGTTATAAAAGGACATATTAATGGAAACATTCTTCTTAAAATGGCAGGAGTACAATTTACAGTATTTACTACAGTACATATAAACAGTATGTGGGTGTCATTAGTACTTTCATGCTGCTCAACTCTGTTACTCACAGTAAAATCTTGGCTCCTGGATTCTTTTAATTTCTTATTTCATCTAGAATTTTGTTAGTGTCTGTATTTTAGAAAATAATTGAAATTATTCAGTGCCTATTTATACCCAAATACAAATTGTTTTTATTTATTTATTTTTGTTCTTCTTTGTTATACATTATTCTGATTCTGGCTGTTCTGATTTAGCAATATTAGCTAATCTAAAAATGACCTAAATACAGCACTGAGCCCAAGCTATCAAACTAGAAATGTTAGCTAATATTATTTCTCCAGCAGTATATATTGGCTAATAATGCCAAAGTCAAAGTCCCTCCTGTGCCAGAACGTGTCTTCCCAGGCAATCATGTCCCAGGACTAACCAGGCACTTAAGGCACATTGGGTGGCGCCAAGCTCCGCTCCTATAGCCCTCGGCCTCTTGCCTGTTACACAGCTAGGGTTACAGTGAGGGGGTCGGTTCTCTGGTGACCACAAGAGTTTGACTCCTTACTCGCATCTCTATTGCGGCGTGCCTTGCCAGATGGCAGTAGGTACCGTTTTTATGATGGTCTTTGGTATGACCCGACTGCGAGTAGAACTCGTGATCTCCCAGATATTGGCTAATAAGCTACTTAAAACTAAGCTAGCCAAAATTAGGCCAACTACCTTTGTGTTTTTAATTTATCCTTCCTGTTTGCTAGCAAGCTAACTAACATGAGAGTAACTAGTTTATAAGGTTAACTTGTGCTATTCAGATGAATGCTCAGTGTAATTAAGAAGCTAATGTTAGGCTAGCACAATGTGATATTAAAACCAGTAGCCAGGTTTGCTCGCATGTTCACATGTGAAGACTAGCGGCTATTGTGTAGCGCTCACAGAAAGAGACGCAAAATATGGGAAAATGAGTAAGGATTAAATTAGGTGCAAATAGTACTATATAAGAGTGACTGTATACACACATTCTATCCACATTCACTGGATATGAGCAATCGCGAGCTCTGATTGGCTGCTCTACTACGAGGATATCAGCTCAGATACCATGAGTAGAGATAAACAAAACGGCAGCGCGTGTTGCTGATCCAACCGAGGACGAAATGAAAACTCTACTCGAAAACAAAACCCCAAAAAATACAACAACAAAAAAAAGCAACAAAATACGGAATTAAAGTATTTGATGGTAAGAATGTATCTTTTTTATTTTTCAAGAATTATTATTACAGCATTTTTCACAAATTGCTACTGTCATTTTGTCGGTTTGTTTACATCCTAAACAGAGATTATTTTGTTGGATGTTTTGGATAAAGTTTTAATTTATCAAATTTGCAAAAAATAAAAATTTTCTGTTTCTCAAAATCCAGTGAATGTGGATAGAATAAAACAGTTATTCCACTCAATCTCATCGTACATGGCTTATAACCAACTTGGTGCTACGTGCCTCATCAGCTATCAGCTCATGTACGTCTCGATTTCGTGGAATAACTGTTAAATATAAAATTATAATTTTAGCTATAGTATCCCACGCCATTCACTCAGCACTGCACCATGACCTCATTCAGCCCATGAAATATTTGAAACATTCCAAAAAATTCCACATATTCAACAGGAAGTGGAATCTCCTGAATTTCCTAAAGGTCATGGGAAGAAGAAAAGACTAAGTTCTTTCATTTCTTCTTTATTTTCATGAATATTGAGCTATCGAGTCACAAGGTCACTTTGAAAGTACAACCTTTTTACCTAAATTATTCATTATAAATAATGTTTGCATGCCATGAACACAGACGCTAGTTAACCAATGTGTTAAAGAACCGTGTTAATCAACTAAGAGACAAAAAGCAGTGGTTTTCAAGAAAGAAACCATGTAAAATGTTATTTTAGCACATTTTTGGAATGATTAAATGCTTTTTTCCGTCAATCCATTTTTCTATACTCATAAAAAAATTAAGTTTTGAGTTACAAGGGTTAAATAACATGACATTCTTGGAATCTCCCAAATATATTTATTCCATACCACTTTTGGACATATGTGGAAGGTTTAAACACAACGTTAAACATGTCAAACGTGAGCATGTCAAATTCAAAATTGTCAAACATTCAGTCTGAAGTGCATTTTTCATCTGGAACATGTCAGTCAAATTTAAATAAATGATGAACGAACACCCAAATTTGATTGATTGTGCTTCGCAGATTAAATCTGCTTGCTTGCTACCAGGGGAAACACACTGATTTATTTCTCTATGAACAAGCAGCATAAATCTCTCAGGAAACACAGAAAACTTAGCAAGTGGGAATGATAAAAAAACTAAACGAAATGCGGCCTACGTGGTACGGCTTTACGGCGAGGTTGTTAACAGCTCCACAGTGACCTAAAAACAACCGGGCTAGTGATTTCCTCTTAACCAAACCCTCACAGAGAGGAGCGTCTGCTTGGGAGGGCAGAGCAAATACACCAGTGATCGAAACACAAACACACTCCTCTCCTTACTTTCATCTTAACCAATCCCCTTTGCAATGCTTGAGGAGTGTGTTTTTGTGTGTGTGTGTGTGTGTGCTGGTGCTGGTGCTGGGGGTGACCACACCAACAACTGAGGTGATAGGATATCCCTAAACATCTAAACACAACAAGGAGATCAAAGACACACGCACATACATACTCAGCCATGCCACCCACGTGCAAGTGGTTATCTCAGGCCTGCTAGTGTGAGTCCTGAGTCATAGTGGTGTGAGGGAGCGAAGCAAAGCAGTAAATGCTTTTATGGGGAGAATACCGAGTCTGCAAGTGGACTGGGGGTGTCTCTGGTGCTGAAGGATGGATAAGAAGTCCGTAAAAGCTATCGTTTGTAGGTTAGGGCACCTCTGTGGAATCTCAGAACATAGATAAGTACTAATTATTGAAGTGTTTAAGATCAACGACATCCATACAAGCAAATCAACAGATTCTTTCGGACTTTAAAAAGCTCAAACAATAATTTGTATGCTTTCAGATTTTTGTAGCATAGTATATAGCGTATGAGTAATGATGGTATTTAAAATGTAAGTTACAATAACCTTGCTGGCAATGCGATCCATCAAGGGAAGTATAGCGAGATAACCATGCCGTTGTTAAGTTTGTCCTAATTACAGAAATGATGATTGACAAAGAATTTATGTCATTGTTTCCCCTACTGAGCATAAAAAAAGTGTTTGTTGTGTATGTGTGCATGCTTCCCGTGATGGCTAAAGGATTTAGGCTACTGATTGAAAGATCGTCAGTTGAAATCCTAGCATTGCCTGCTCAGTTGTATATCTCAGTTCTAAGTCACTTTGGATAAAAGTGTTAGTCAGATGTATAAAATGTAGATATGAGTAGGAAAAATGGTCCAAAAGGACTGAGTGGCTGATTACTTGTGCTGTCTCCATTAAAATCCATTACAGGCATTGAGCAGATGTTCTTATCCAGAGCAACATCCACAGCAGTAATTCAGGGTTAGGTGCCTTGCTCAAGGGCACTTCAGCCATTTCTGCTGGTCCAGGGAATCAAGCCAGCAACCTTTTGATCCCAATGCTGCTTCTCTAAACATTTGGCCATGGCTTCATCTCCAACAGCTTGGCAAAAAGTCAATACATATGAGACAACAGCTCATTTTTTGGAGACTTTACTAGTTTAAGAGAAATATGGCCTGTATCAGCTCAGCTCCTCAGCTCTGTCCAACATTTATTGACAATTGAACAGGTTGGAATCAGAGATAAGGATCCAGTAGACGTAGACATAGCTGTAGATGGATATAATGCTCATTCATGCCAGCCAGATCCCTACACTCCGCTACAACTGGTTGCTTGGCCCCTCCTCCTCTCTGCTCCTCCCCAGCCCGCTCAAGACTGCTGTCTGTCCTGGCTCCCCATTGGTGGAATGACCTTCCCATTGAGGTCAGAGCTGCCGACTCTCTGACCACCTTCAAGCACAGACTGAAGACTCACCTCTTCAGGCTGCACCTCTCCCCTGCTTCCCTGTCCACTGTGTAACTGCGTATCAGTCGAGACCAACCCAGGCTTTGTACGGTCAAGCCTGGGGTTAGCCGTTTGAGTTCTTTATTTTGTTGTACTTTATATGGTTGCTTTGTTTCCTTGGCTGTTTGAGTATCGGTACTTCAACAGAATATTCCACTAAGTATTATTGTCATTCTAGCTGGCACTAGAACTTTCTTGTATAGAAGTTCAGCACTTCGTGTACCTGACTTTTGCACTCGTTGTACGTTGCTCTGGATAAGAGCGTCTACTAAATGCCATGTAACGTAATTTGTATTAGTTTTACACAATCTAGACTTTCAGTCCAGGCTTTTTTTTTCTTCTTCCTAGGTTGCTGTCAGAATGAGTTGACTCAAGTCAGTCAATGTCTTTTACCAGTGACAACCTGATAGAACAACCTAATTTCGGCCAATAACAACTAGTTAGTTAATTAGTTTAACTGGAAAATTGCTACTTGTATTGACACTAATATTGGTAGTGAAGCTAGCATACAGACACGGAGTTCTGTAATTCACCTCGAACCACAGTGCAGAGAAATTCTCAATGGGTCAGATCAAAATCAAAGTCACTCCCACACCAGGACCTGGTCTTCCCAGGCAGTCTCCTGTCCCAGTACTAACCAGCTCTTGAGGTGCATAGGTGTGGCGCCAAATCTCCATTTCTGTAGCCCTCGGCCTTTCGCCTATTACATAACTAGAGTTACAGTGGGGGGTTGGTCCTCTGGTAACTTGCAAGAGTTTGACTCCCCACTCGCATCTGTATTGCAGCATGCCTCACCAGATGGCAGTAGGTACCATTTTTACCTCACCTGGGACAGAGTCCACCGGGGGCAAGGTATTGTTTTCGGTGGGGTTTCTTTGTTTGTTTGTTAATGATGTTACGGGAAAATGGCTGGACCAATCTTCATGAAACTTTCAGAATAGATGGGCATTGGTCTCAAATAGAACCTTCAACATTTTGGGGATCATCTGGTCATGGTCAAGGTTTTTGTGGCTACTGCTTCATATAGAGGCAGTAGCCACTATGACATCATGCTGTAAGAATGAAAGCGTGTAACAATTGTGCAGTACAGTGTGTTCTGATTGGCTGAGAGCAGTAAGGTGTGTTCTGATTGGCTGAGAGCAGTAAGCAGTACAGTGTGTTCTGATTGGCTGAGAGCAGCAGAGAATCAGAATCAGAACCATGTTTACTGGCCAAGTATGTTCAGACACAAGGTCAAAATCAAGGTCAAGGTCACCAAAAAGGTCAAAATCGTTTTTTCATGATATCTTCCTTCATATTCATCATAAGTGCTACTGGGTGAGGTTTGTTTTGTCTGGCAACACTTATTATACAAGTGAAGGCAAGACAGCAAATTACACTTCCAAAAAAATTTAAAAAATCATGCTGTTTAAGCCAAAGTGTACCCGGGACATCCAACTGCACATTTACATTCACTACCAGTTTCACCTTTTTATGGCAACTATGCTTTAAAGCGACCGCAGTCACAAACAGCACCAGCGACACGGGGTTTACTCAGATCCCCTCTGATCATTCGCTAACACACAATGGCCAATGGTCTATGGTGCGTCCTCCCAGTCATACATGCACCACGAAGCCGTATTTATCATGATACGATCGTGAAAGGGGAAAAATATTTTCCTTGTTATGCTGTGGCATGATTCATATTTCACAAGGACAAAATTGACGATCAAGTCATCGTCCAATACAACAAAAGGCAAGCTGAAAGGCTGAAACACGCGCCACAAAACATTCGCCTAGCTTGTGCTGCTGAATGCTGAATGAATTACAGAGAGGAAAAAGAAAAGAACAAAAGAAAACGGTTCTCAAGCTAAGCAGTAACGTGATGTGTGTATTACAGGTTCTGCAATATTCTCAGCCAAATGTGTACAGTAGTGCAGTCATAATTCTCATGGTTTAAAGCCTATTATTAACTGTGCAACCCATTAACTCACTTTCATCAACATTCACAGTTAATTGACTCTCTATTAAGCTAAATAACTCACCTTCATTAGCTTTTTTGGGGGGGGGGAGGGGGCAGCACTCACCACGTTTTGAGAATTAGATCTGTGAAAGAGCGCTAACCTTGAGGAGCAGTCCACAGAAGAACTCCTGCGTTAGTGTACATTCTTAATGCCGGCAGACAAAGCATCTGCAGGAATGTGTGTGTACATGCACCTTTATAAGAACATCTAACAGACACACGCATACGCATTTCATAATATAATTCAAATACAAAATTTAAAAAAACAAAAAAGAAGGGAGGGTCAGACTGAAGCCCCATATGCACCACTGGAAAAAAAAAAATAATAATAATAATAATCGCCAGAGTCTAAGTTCGGAGGAAAACAAGATGAAGCCAGGTCTGCTTGGAACACTTAATTATGCTTAATAATGTGCAATCATATCAGTTTAATTCCCCTTCACAAATGCCAGCCCTGAGACTGTATTAAATCATTGTAAAAACCTTGTAATTCAAATGGAAAATTGATTTCGAAATGACAAACAACCTCAAGTGACCTCAAGGGCGAGCGGCTTTCAAGTCTGCAAAACCTTCAGTTTAGATTTTAGATGACTGTCTTTAGATACGTCTGTGGCAGGCTGGGAAAACCCTTCATCTGCTCGCAAGTTGGCTTTTTCTACTCCATGTACAAATTTGAGAGCATCAGTGAAGATGTTTCTGTTCTGTCTTCAATTTAACACAAACGGTTTCAAGACAAATGATATTACCAGCAACAACATGTCAGAAAGCGAGCACACCTTCATGAAATTGTGAAAGTACAAGGTTGATAATCAAGGGCTGGAACTCTGGTAAAACGCAACCGAATTGAACAAAATAACAATATGCGTACTACCGACATATAACAAGGCCTTTTGCCAAGTTTGGTGAAATTCCTCCAAAAATTGTGAGAGGAGTTGATTTCAGAAGGAAAACACGCTCTCGAGAAATTGTCAAAGTATAATTTTGTTAATTATAAAATCATAAAATGTGACCAAATTTAATGAAATTATAATATGCGTAGTACCGACATACAACAAAGAATCTTGACAAGTTTTGTGAAATTCCTCCAAAAATTGAGAGAGGAGTTGATTTCCGAAGGTGAGCACCCTTCTCGGGACGGACAGATGGATGGACGGACGGACGGACATCGCCACAACATAATCCCCCTTCAGATCTTTCGGCCAGCGGGGGATAAAAATTGCTGAATACAATGAATGGATAATCTGAGCTACACATTCTACAGGTAAACAGGTCATTGGTAATTGGAAATGTTCAGTCGTTCACAAGCAAGGATGGGGTGTGGTTCACCACTTTGCGTGAGTAAATAGTTCAGCTGTTTAGGAACAACATTTCTCAGCATATAACTGCACAGAAATGAGGGATTTCACCATCGACAATCCATAATATCATCAATAGAGTCAGAGAATCCAGAGAAATCTCTACATATAGGAGGCAAGGCCAAAAGCCAACACTGAATGCCCGTGACCTTTGATCCCTCAGGCGGCACTGCATTAAAAACCGACATAATTGTATAAAGGATGGACTTGGGAACACTTTGGGAAACCATTGTCATCTATCATGTTTGTTTTGTTGCTGCATGCACAGTGCAAAGCGAAAGCCACATATCAACAACATCCAGAAGCGTTGCAGAATTCTCTGGGCCCGAGCTCATCTGAGACGGACCAACACAAAGTGGAAAACTTTGCTGTGGTCTGCTGAATCCACGTTTCAAATTGTTTTTGGAAATCATGGACATTCTGTTCTCCATGCTAAAGAAGAAAAGGACCATCCAGATTGTTACCAGCGCAAAGTTCAAAAGCCGGCATCTGTGATGGTATGGCGGTGTGTTAGTGCCCACGGCATGGGTATCTTGCACATCTGTGAAGGCTCCATTAATGCTGTAAGGTACATGCAGGTTTTAGGGCAACATATGCTGCCATCCAGACTACGCCTTTTTCAGGGACGTCCCTGCTTATTCCAGGAACACAATGCTAAGCCACGTTCTGCACATGTTACAACAGTGTGGCTTCATAGTAAAAGAGTGCAGGTGCTAAACTGGCCTGCCTGCCTCCCGTTGAAAATGTGTGGTGCATTATGAAGGGCAAAATATGACAGAGACCTCGGATTGCTGAGCAAAAGAAGTCGTATATCAAGCATGAATGGGAAAGAATTTCATGTTCAAAACTTCAACAATTTGTGTCTTCAGTGCCCAAGCACTTACTGCATGTTGTTAAAAAAAAAAAAAAAAGGATGTAACACAGTGGTAAACATGCCCCTGTAACAACTTTTTTGGAACGTGTTGCAAATACAGAATGAGTGTATATATATATTTTAAAAAAAACAATAAAGTTCATCAGTGTGAACATGAAATATCTTGACTTTGTATCGAATTCAACTGAATATAGGTCAAAAAGGATTTGCAAAACATTACAATCTGTTTTGATTTACATTTTTTACAGCATCCCAACGTTTTTGGAATCAGGGTTGTATTCTTTTCGCCTGAGTTCACAGTGATCATATTTTATCCTTACGCCATCTTGCATTGTTTATAGGAACTTGAAAAGATGATAATAACTTTTGTGAATTGCAGTAGCACACCTGCCGTTTCATTCTGACACTTTTAAAGCAGCACACAGTCAAATTTGTTATCGCTGAGTTGATTGCGCTTCCAAATTCAGGATTTCATGTTTCATTTATTCTTCAGGAAATGCTTTAAAGCGAGACGGCCTTTCGATGTCATAAAATCGGTGAAACTTAGTTCCCTCTGAAATTTGGTCATTGTGATATATGTTTATTTTTATAATATCTCACAAAATATATCAGGCCATTCTGTGGCTGGGAAGTTATTTCATTTGAAGGGATTCCCGAGCAAATAATGTGCATGAAATCGCGCGCTCATTTTGCGCAGTCAAGCAGACAGAGGAAGTCCGTGTGCGCATGCGCAGGTTTACCTTTGACCATGCGCTGACAGTTACATCATTTTGTCGCTAAATGAACAGCTGATCACACCGAGGTGCTCGCTGACCACCGATATTTATTAGTTGGGTCCTGTTTCATTCGTGTCCTCTATTTTTCTCTCCTGTTTCAAATTTGTATCCCACAATGCCTTGCCCCACGGTGGTGTAGTGGTTAGCGCTGTCACCTCACAGCAAGAAGGTCCGGGTTCGAGCCCCGTGGCCGGCGAGGGCCT
>JAODOF010000018.1:27081520-27093874 GCA_027576175.1 Sciades proops | reverse complement strand
TTTTTGGTGAGTATGGCAACATTTAATTTGGAGGAGTTTGTGGTTAATCCCACTCTGAGTCAGCTTGATGAATGTCGTAAAATTGACTTGTGTATAATCGCTGAGCATTATGGTATTCCTTTTTCGACTTCCCTTGTTAAAAGAGAACTAAGAGCTGCTATGTTAAATGGGTTGAAGGAAAAAGGTATCTTCACCTTACAGGATGGTTCGGTGGCTGGGGCTATGGCAGCAGTGTCCGCAGGCGAGGGCCGCATTGGTATGATGGAGCCCTCGGGTGAAATCTCCATTGATCTTCAGTTGGGACAAGCGACCGAGTCACAGCCTGTTACCCACACTCCTGGTTTAGAGAAGAGTGAGGTGGAAGGAAAGTTCACTTTGCTGCGGTTTGATCCTCTCTCTGTGGGCTCGTCTTCTGGCTCTAGGCTAGATGCGCGATTAAAAGTGCGTCTAGCTTGTCTTCAATTGGAGATGCAGGAAAAGTTGCTGGTTCATAGAGAGGAGCGAGAGTTTCAACTCCGGAGGGAGTTAGAAATAAAAAAAAATTGGAGGCAGACACAGCTATTAGAATGCGTCAGCTAGAGTTGCATGGGGTGAAACGGGTTTTAGGGCTACCTCAGCAATGATTTCTAACTCTGGCGAGTGGCTGTCATCCGAATCTGCAAGTACATTTGACGTAAGTAAAAATACTTCCTTGGTCCTGGTTTTTTGAGAATCAGAGGTTGAATCTTATTTTAGTGTGTTTGAGCACATTGCTGCTGCCCTGCATTGGCCGAAAGATGTGTGTGCAATACTTTTGCAATGCAAGCTGCTTGGTAAGGCTCAGGAGGCTTGTTCTTCTCTCTCTATTGAAGACAGTCTTGTCTATGAGAGAGTAAAAAGTGCTATTTTGTGAGCATATGAGCTAGTACCAGAGGCGTATAGACAACGTTTCCGAAGTTTTAGGAAAAGCTCAAGCCAGACTTATCTTGACTTTGCTAGAGAGAAAGGAATTCTCTTTGACAGGTGGTGTGCAGCATGTAAGGCTGAAGACCTGGCCTCATTGCGTGAGCTGATGTTGCTAGAGGAGTTTAAAAACTGTGTGCCGGAGCGTACTGTGGTTTACTTAAATGAACAGAAAGTAACTACGCTGCAGCAGGCCGCCACTTTGGCGGATGAGTTTGCTCTCACGCACAAAAATGTTTTTAATAAATCTGATTCTTATTCCCACTGTGGTTTTACCCATAAATCTGGCGACACACAGGCTAGTGGATCTTTGTCAGCTGCTAAGGCAGAGAAACAATGTTTTTTCTGTCACAAGCCTGGTCACATAGTTGCTGACTGTATGGCATTAAAATGAAGACAGCAGGCGTCAGCTTCAAGGCAGCCTAAGGGTGTGGGGGTAATTAAAACAGTGTCTCCCACTGATCAGTCCATCGCTCAGACAGTGCCTGATGAGTGTTTTAAGCTTTTCACGTTTACTAGATTTGTGTCTCTCACAGGAAAGTCTGAGGACCAGTGCCCAGTCACAGTGTTGCGAGACACCAGTGGCTCACAGTCTTTCATCTTCTCCAGTGTCCTGCCCTTGAGTGCTACATCTGCCTGTGGCATGAGTACCATAGTGAGAGGTATTGGGATGGATTTCGTGCCTGCACCCCTCCACCGCATTCATATGAAATCTAGCTTGGTTACTGGTTTCTTTCTAGTAGGGGTCCTCACTTGTTTTCCTATTGACAGCATTTATCATGGGAAATGACATTGCTGGGGGTAAAGTCTTTCTTGCTCCTGTGGTTACTGATGTTCCCATTTCTGGGGGGGGGACAGGATGACCTGGCTCTACATCATCCAGATGTTTTTACAGTTAGTGTTCTGACAAGCACTCAAGCTAATAAGCAGGTCCCAGATGTTGATTTGTCTGATTCTCTATTTGCTTCTGTCTTGACAGAAGAAAAGCTGCTACCAGTTGGTGAGTTGAACCCCACAGCATTAAAGCCAAGAGGTTTGATAGAACCTATCACTGCCTCTGGGGTATCACTGCCACTGACCTGTGAGACGCTCATCAGTGCCCAGAAAGATGATCCATCATTAGCCAAGTGTTTCACAGCAGTTGTTAAGGACACTAGCGAGTGCAAGGAAAAGCAGTCATTTTTTTATGGATAATGGCGTGTTGATGCACAAGTGGGTTTTACGACCAGGTGAAGCAGGAGACGTTTTAGGTGGGGATTGGGGCACAGTATACCAGATAGTCATTCCTGTTGGTTATTGGCAGCATGTACTCGAACTAGCACATGAACATGGGTGGTCTGGTCATCTAGGTGTGACTAAAACATACGATTGGATCCTGAGCCATTTCTTTTGGCCAGGAATGAAAGCTGATGTAGTACCCTTTTGTAAGACTTGCCGTGCCTGCCAAATTGTGGGTAAGCCTAATCAAGTGGTGCTTCCAGCCCCTCTGCACCCTATTCCTGCTGTTGGTGAACCCTTTGAGCATGTTATTGTTGATTGTGTTGGCCCACTGCCCAGAACAAAGTCTGGTAACCAGTTTTTATTAACTCTAATGTGTGTCTCCACTCGTTTTTCAGAAGCAATTCCCTTGCGAAAAATCACAGCATCAGCTATCACAAATGCATTGACAAAGTTCTTCACCACCTTTGGTTTACTGAAAAAAGTGCAGATGGACCAAGGTACCAATTTCCTTTCAAAGACTTTTAAACAGACCTTGCAATCTTTGGGCGTTTCTCACTCAGTGTCCAGGGCATATCACCCAGAGTCACAGGGCATATTTGAACATTGGCATCAAACACTGAAGTCGATGCTGAGGAAGTACTGCCTTAATACAGGGAAAAACTGGGATGAGGGGGTCCCCTTTGATCTCTTTGCTATACGGGATGCAAAACAGGAGTCCCTTGGGTTCAGTCCAGCTGAATTGGTATTTGGTCACAATGTGCGTGGCCCGCTTAAGGTATTGAAAGAACAGTTCATGTCTAGTTGCTCCTCAAAATGTAGTGTGCGAGAGCTTGTGTCACAGTGTAAAGAACGTGTGCATCATGCATTTTCCTTGGCAAAAGAAGCCCTCTCCTCCTCGCAGGAAAGTATGAAGAAGTGCTTTGACAAGAAAGCAGTTGAGCGACAGTTTCAGCCAGGTGATCAAGTTTTAGTCCTATTGCCAGTACCTGGCTCTGCTCTTTGTGCTCGTTTCTTAGGTCCATATGTGGTAAAAAGTAAAGTGTCTGACACAGATTATGTCATCTACACTCCTGAGCGAAGGTAAAAAAAAAAAAACACGATTGTGTCATGTTAACATGCTCAAACGCTATCATTCCAGGGAAGCTACTCAGGGGGAGCAGGAAAAAAAACTCCGGAGACTGCTGCCCCTGGTAAGCCATCTGCCTCCTTGGTTTGTGTAGGATCTCTGTCTGATGATGGTTTGAGAGGGTTAACTGACAATCAGCCATGTGGTAGATTTTCAAATTCTGAGTTTCTGTCTAACATAGAAACCCATTTGTCCTATCTTCCTAAGTGTCAGAGGGATGATGTTGTTACGCTCCTTCACTCCTACCCCACTTTGTTCAATGACGTGCCATCACGTACAAGTGTGTTACACCATGACATTGATGTCGGTACTGCTGTCCCCATTAAGCAGCATGCCTACCGCTGTCCTATAGAAAAGAGGGAAATAATGAAGGAAGAGGTTAAGTATCTGTTGGAAAATTTATACAGAAACAGTTCATTATACTATGAAGAAACTATAAAGCACTATGCGCCATAAATAAAGAAAATCTAAAACATAATATTACACTCTAAAGAAACTATAAAGCAGTACATTATACAATGAAGAAACTATCAAGAACTATACTCTGTAAATGTACTTTTAAAAAGCATAGTCGTTTATCTTTAATACAACTCAAGGTAACATGACTTCGATGTTATTTTTTTTTCTCCACACGATTCATTTGGTTTTTTTTAACATATGAATCATAAACCATGGTTGTTTGTTTGTTTGTTTGTTTGTTTTACACACACTTAATTTTTTCATGTTAGTTTTTCATACAGTTAATTTATTTTGACTTTTGTTCACAAAAGATTTCTTGCTTTTAATTTTATATTTTCAAATGTGATTTATTTTCATGTCAGTTTGAGACAAGAATCATTTATTGGAAATCAAGTTGTATTTGTACGCACGATTCATGTATTTTCGCATGTTTTTCTATATGGTTCGTGTAGTTACTGTAGTCAGTCTTTCATGCTTCATTCACACACTCACGTCCTTCATTTTTCTCTCCTGTTTCATATTTGTATCCCTCAATGCCTCGCGTGAACAAGGAAAGCCCATCATGTGATGCATGACGTAGTATTCTGAATTGCGTCATGGTGAAGCAGGAAAAAATAGCGGAGAGTTAAAGGCCATGTGGCCCTAAATTCATTAATTGTTCTATTTTAAAAAAAAACTAATAAAATTGGAAGTCTGTGATTCAAATTCAGTAGCTTTTGGTCCACTAAACAAAAATAATTGGGTGTCAGGGACAATTCTTTTTATGACCTACATTTGAAAAATCTGAAAGGCAGTCTACCTTTAAATTGAGTCCTTCATGTCTTTGGTTTGTTAGCATGGATGCTATTTAGCCACATTTTTTGTATATTTGTTCATATTAAGCTAAAATCTCAAGCCTGTTACCCATTTTTTAACAAAATGCAGCCTGCTGGCAATGAAACCTAGATGTTTTTGAGATGTTGTTGCCTGAGATGGGTTAGCTGATTTTTGAAGGGTTTACTGCATGTTTTTTTTTTTTTAGTCAACTTTGATAAACAATCCAAAATAATCATAAAGTTACATTGGCTAACTGGAACCTCAATCAGGAAATCATCTTATTGAAATTATTCTTGACTCATAATTACAAATAGGCCATGACAAGAACATTTAGATCATATGATATGATATGATATATGATATGATATGATATATGATGACTGGTATCCAATCCAGGGTGAATTCCTGCCTCGAACCATGCTTTCTCACCCTGCTTTGCAGATGATGTGGCCATTCTAACTACCGTTTCAGTACATTTTCATTGACATATTTGCAGAACGAGGCAACTGGTGTCCAGATCTACAGTGCAGTAATCAGTGCAATGCAGCAATCCATTAACCATTATGACTTTTAAAAGCGACAGGTTTTATCAGGCCATTTGCAGTCTGTAAGCTGACCAGTGGTATGTTCTGCTTAGATTCGTGAACAGAACAGACAGAGACAGCCCGGCGTTGCCTCCTGCAAAATTCACGATCACACTTCATCTGTTTCACATGACACAAACCACAGACTTGCTGTCTCCACTGCTCCGTCCGGCACACACAAGAGGATGTGTATAAGACACAGATACAGAGTAGTAAAGAGAGAGAGAGAGGAGGATGTGTATCTAATCTTTAATTGTAACGTGGAAGGAATAAATATAGCAAATGTTTTTTCAGCACTCATGTAATTAGACAGCATTTATATTAACAATACTGCTCATTGTATTGTAGAGAAAGACTGTCTTTGTCTGTGAGTCCTTTCAGACGCAGAATATTAATGAATAAAGAATAGGTATGTTCAGTGTGTGCTTGACTCACAGTAAAATAGAATTTATAGAGATCTGCACCTGCTGTGGGCATAATAAAGTGTTTTTTTTTTTTTTTTACGGTGTAAGAAAATAATTTCCGATGTTCTGGCTTTGTACTTGGTAATCAATTTCAACAGAGATAAAACAACTAGATTTTTTGCAAGCAAAGTATGTTTATTTAAGAGTGACATCTTATAGTTAAATCATGGCATATGGAGAGGGTTTCAGCTTTTCCTCACAGGCCACATTTTCCACATACTGCCTTAACCTCAGACAAGCCACTTCCTCTGTGGGTTTCTGGTCTATGAGAGGAATACTCCCATACACACCACTCCGCTGATATTTTTCAGCTAACTTCAGCTGTCATCAGTTAAGCTGCCTGTCATATCAAGTTTCTCCAGCCCCAAAAATCAAACCACTCTGGTTATTTAATTACTTTGTCCTTTATAGCCTTCAGCTTTAATTTCTCCCTGTTCCCTACATCCAAAATTCTTCCCAAAATTCATCCAAAAATCATATGCACAGCAAATTTTTCAAACCTGTTTTTCACATATTCATGTAGTTAACATTAAATGCTTAAAAATGCTTTCCGGGGCGGCACGGTGGTGTAGTGGTTAGCACTGTTGCCTCACAGCAAGAAGGTTCTGGGTTCGAACCCAGTGGCTGACGGGGGTCTTTCTGTGTGGAGTTTGCATGTTCTGTCCGGGTTTCCTCCGGGTGCTCTGGTTTCCCTCACAGTTGAAAGACATGCAGGTTAGACTAATTGCTGGCTCTAAATTGAGTGTGAATGGTCGTTTGTCTCTATGTATCAGCCCTGTGATGATTTGGCGACTTGTCCAGGGTGTACCCCACCTCTCACCCATAGTCAGCTGGGATAGGCTCCAGCTTGCCCATGACCCTAATGGATGGATTGAAAATGCTTTCCAGTATTTCCCAAATAATTAATTTATTATTGTTGCAGTACAGTTAAAGGAATTAATTTAATTGCATCCTAATAGAATATTTGATAGTTCTACCTAAATAACCATGAATGCTATACAGTATGCAAGTTTTTTCTTGTGCCTTTGCATGCAGTTTGAAGCGCACACAAATTACAAATAGGAATGTCACAGACGTCAGCTTCTCCAATGAACCATGAATAAACTCCAGTCTAAACCACAAGCTCACCATCGGAGACAACCTGAATACTGTAGGAGCACCGAATTCCATTAGAAAACCGTCAAATTCATCTCAAATTAGCCAGAGTCCAGCTGTTAAACCCTGAGCACCATATACATCGTTATATCAACACATATGGAAAAGAACTGCAGATGCAATCAACAAAAACATTTTTTTAGCAATATAATTTGTCAGCAAGGTCTGGATTAAATCAAGAGAAATGCTCATAGTGAAATGCCAATGGTGGAAAATATTCACAGTGGCTAGAGATAATGAGATGAGATGAGATGAGTATTACTACTTCATGTACACTGATATTTTCTAGAAACTGGATTTGAAGAACCTATTATGTTTCAAGTGCACCACAAGAGGGCTGTAGAGTTCCATATTACATCCTTTTCAACCTCCACAAAGTGTATGTCCATAGTACTAATGTGCGGCACCAGATAACAATGTCCAGTCACGTGAGACAGAGCAAGAAGAGACGCCCGACAGTAATGATGGAGATAATCCCCAGTCCTCAGTGGGACTACACACATTCACTGTGATTTAGACATGGAAGATAAACAAATTAGAAGTTGTACCACCCATTCATATCACCGGAGTCATAGTTCTGTAAACACCAGGCCCATAGACGGTATGTACAGTGGTCCTGAAGTGTGTCAGCCCTTTAAAATTTTCAATGCTTCTGCATAAATATGACCTAAAACATCTTTAAATTTTCACACAAATCCTGAAAGTAGATTAAAAGAACCCAATTAAACAAATGAGACAAAAAATCTTATCCTTAGTCATTAATGTATTGAGGAAAATAATCCAATATTACATATCAGTGATGTGCAAAATTACGTGACCCTCTAGGACTCTCTTAGTAATTAATTTGAAGGTGAAATTAGAGTTGGTTTTTTTCACTCAATGGGGTGTAACTGGGCGCCCTGATTTATCTAAAGAACAGGGATCTATCAAAGTCTGATCTTCACACATGTTTGGGGAAGTGTATCATTGAACAAAGGAGGTTTCTGAGGACCTCAGAAAATGAGTTCTTGATGCTGATCAGGCTGAAAAAGATTACAAAACATCTCCAAAGAGTTCAGACTCTACCAATCCACAGTCAGACAGATGAAGGAAATTCAATATCACTATTACCCAGAAGTAGCCACTACACCACCAGGCGGCACGGTGGTGTAGTGGTTAGCACTGTTGCCTAAGGTTCTGGGTTCGAGCCCAGTCGCTGACAGGTACCATGTTCTCCCCATGTCTGCGTAGGTTTCCTCTGGGTGCCCCAGTTTCCCCCACAGTCCAAAGACATGCAGTTAAGTTAACATGGGGTGGCCATGGGCTGAAGTGCCCTTGAGCAAAGCACCTAACCCCAAACTGTTCCCTGGGTGCTGTAGCATAGCTGCCCACTGCGCTGGGTATGTGTGTGTGCTCACTGCTCACTTGTGTGTGTGCGTGCGTATGTGTATTCACTGCTTCAGATGGGTTAAAGACAGAGGACAAATTTCACCGTGCTTAAGTGTGCATGTGACAAACAAAGGCTTCTTCTTCTTGAAGTAGTCACCCAACAAAGATCACTCCAAGATCAAGGTCACAAAGGAACTCAAGGTAACTTCTAAGCAATGAAAGGTCTCTCACATTAACTAATGTTAATGTTCATGAGTCCATCATCAGGAGAACACTGAACAACAATGGTGTGCATGGCAAGGTTACAAGGGGAAAGCTAGTGCTCTCCATAAATAACATTGCTGTCTGTTTACAGTTTGCTAAAGATGACGTGGACAAGCCAGAAGGCAAATTGGAAAAAAAAACCTGTGGATGTATGAAACCAAAATATAACTTTTTGCTTAAAATGAGAAGCATTACATTTAGAGAAAGGAATACACTGCATTCTAGAACCTTAACCCAACAACCATCTCATGGTGGTGGTAGTATCATGGTTTGGGCCTGTTTTGCTGCAGCTGGTCCAGGACGGCGTACCATCATCGAAAGACCAATGAATTCTGAATTATTCCAGCAAATTCTAAAGGAAAATGTCAGGACATCTATTTGTGAACTCAATCTCAAGAGAAAGTGGGTCATGCAGCAAGACAATGAGCTTAAGGACACAAGTCATTCTACCAAAGAATGGTTAAAAAATAAAGTTAATGTTTTGAATGGCCAAGTTAAAGTCCTGACCTTAATCTAATAGAAATGTTGTGTGAGCAGTTCATATGAAGAAACCCACCAACATCCCAGAGTTGAAGCTGTTCTATACAGAGGAATGGGCAAAAATTCTTCCAAGCTCATGTGAAAAGTTCATATGTAAGTGTCCATGCAAATGTTTTTATTTCATTGCATGAATTATGCAAGTATTGCTTAGTGTTAAAGCCTTAGTCATACTAGAAATTTGCAGTTTGCATCTGCTTGCAAAACAGGCATGACAATGTGTGAACAGAAGACTGGTGAAAGGAATCCAGCTAACTATTTACCCATGAACCATGGTGTTCAATGATTGGTCATTGGGAACCATGGTGTTCAGTGATTGGTCATTGGGAACCATGGTGTTCAGTGATTGAGCACTGGGAATATAGCCAAGTTTTACACACTGGTGGTAAGTCAACCAAGCCTGCCTTCTCAATCATACTGGGGCCTTTCCCATGACATCATCTTAACTGCGGATTTGTTTATGCAGCCATATTGCCAGGTGAGCTTTGTGTTTGACAACGACTGGCACAGTAGCAGCACAAGTGTACGTGAGTGATTGTGAGCCCAATTCAGTAAACCTCTACAAATAAACTTGTACAAGCTACATCTAAAAGAACGATGCCAGAGACCTGTCGTGCTTTTGGATGTAATAACAGATGTGGATATAAGCCTGGTTTAATTTTTCACTGCTTCCTGGCGAACCCAGAAAGATGAGAAAAATGGTGAGCTGCAGTTAAACAGGAAGACTGGATGCCAACAAAGCATTCCCGTGGGTGTGGAGAACATTTTATATCAGGTTAGTATGAAACCTCTGTACACTTGTTATTTCTCTTAACACTTTTTCTAGCTCAAGGCCATTCAGTTATAAAAATCCAATAGATCTAGCCTCGGCGTACTTAACATTCAACAAATCTGTAAGTTGGCGTAACATGGACAGAATGTTGGTCAAGACAGTAAAGCTTTTAACAAGTTGCATGGACTGGCATGTCTCATTACAGTCTACTGGTAGATACACAAGCATGTCATATTTAGCAGCTCTACAAAAAACAAATGTATGAACATTGAAATGTATATCTGGATGTGGGCTTTGGACGCAATATATTTTATTAGACCTAATGCTTGGCTAGACTAACAGCATGCTTGTTATGTCCTGATAATAAAGATTCGGCTAAATACCATAAAATATGCTAGATCTAGGCCCTGGCTTGTTTGGTGCTATTAGAAGTCCACATTTGAGCTTACTTTTGTCATAACAAGGTATTTTTCTTTATCGGGGATTTTCCATAACATTCCGGCACAAAACCTGCCTCGAAATATTGTTAGGCATATGTACTTTTGGATGCCTTTAGCATCTCCAGTGTAGTCAGAAGTCCTAAATGCTTAATAGTTCAGGATGTCGTAGTGTCCTAAATTCAGTAGCTGGTTTGCTGTACACTTTCCAAGTGGAATAAATACATTTGTGATTAGATTATATGGATCTGTGATGTCTGCATGTTTCAGCTTCTGATAACGTGATCTGCTGGTTTAATCTAAATTTTTAACCATTTCAGAGAGATTGTACTGACTGCAGTCATCTCGATTTTCATTATTAACTGTTGCGGCCATGTTTCTTTGTTTGCCCGGCAATATGGCAGACGCTGCGTGATTAACAAAAATTTGTGATGTCAGTGAAAACCCCTATTGAGTGCAGGACAGTTGCTAATGTCTGATCAAAAAGTGCTTGATTTGTCAGTAGGCTCTCTTTTTTTTTTTAATAAATGAAGTCACTAAATGGGGATAAAAGTCACCAAATCTTGCAGCACAGTGATTAAGTTGGGAACTCTGGGCACAGGTGGTTCTGGAGACTGTGTTAAGCGGGGCAGGTGTCAGAAGGAAAATGTGTAATCTATCTAAGATTAGAGGAATTTTGTATCTTTGCTTATGTTTGTCTGCATATTAAGCATTGATTCAAGGACCAAGAGTGTGTGATCATGTTGTAATAACAAGAGATGATGAAAATAGGATGATCCCAAGCACAACGATGGATTCCTTTGCCTTTAATTAGACACCCCATGTAGGCCCAAATTCATTTTCATCCCATAGCTGGCAAGGGCTGTAAGAACACCACTGATGACATTTTAACAGTCCATCATTGGTGTGTCAAGGGCATTTAAACTTGGTGGAACCATCCCTCTCCAAGCTTGATCATGGACAATTTAGAGTAGCCAGTTAGCCTAACTGCATGTCTTTGGACTGTGGGGAAACCGGAGCACCCGAAGGAAACCTACGCAGACATGGGGAGAACATGCAAACTCTACACAGAAAGGCCCCTGTCGGCCGCTGGGCTCGGACCCAGTGCTAACCACTAACTCAAGGCCCAAATTATCTTAACAATTATTGGTAATAATCAAATGTGTATCTGTTCTTTCTCCAATGTTTTGGAGAACATAAGGGAACATCTGAGAAAAGTGATTTTAAAACGCACAAAGCAAAATATTGTACATGTGGAATTTGTTGTACCATATAACCCAACCTTCTGAATAACTGTGTACCATGTCTTCTGATTTTTATTAAATAATGTATAGTTTTTAGTCAGGAAGTAGGCTATTATATATAAAACTCATGTACGCACACTGCTAAAATGAGTGCTGCCAAAGAAGATGTCCATCCATTATCCATAACTGCTTATCCTGTGCACCAACATGCCACCCTTTTCAAAATCTCTGTGGCAACAATTTACCCATCTTAAAATAGCTACTTCAAGCATGATTGTGTCATGTCCATCCATCTACCCATTATCTGTAGCCGCTTATCCTGTACAGGGTCGCAGGCAAGCTGGAGCCTATCCCAGCTGACTATGGGCGAGAGGCGGGGTAACCCTGAACAAGTCATCAGGTCATCGCAGAGCTGACACATAGAGACAAACAACCATTCACACCTACAGTCAATTTAGAGCCACCAATTAGCCTAACCTTTATGTCTTTGGACTGTGGGGGAAACCGGGACACCCGGAGGAAACACACACAGACACAGGGAGAACATGCAAACTCCACACAGAAAGGCCCCCGTCGGCCACTGAGTTCGAACCGAGAACCTTCGTGCTGTGAGGCGACAGTGCTAACCACTACACTGCCGTGCCGCCCCAAACCCATTCATTGTGGCAAATTTCACTGAAATAAATGTGTGGAATTTTGCTGACATAAATCTGATATTTTGAATAATAGTGGCCTATTATTTGAAGAATTTCTGGGAGAGTTCGGCATGGCTGGAGTGGAGGCTTCCATAGGCCACTGGTTATAGAGTGCCTAGGTCTCTAATGACATATTTATGACTAAATCACTTCTGCATGATTGTGTTTGGTATCAATAAGAAACCTTTTTCTCTCTCTCTATCTCTCTCTCTCACACACACACACACACACACACACACACACACACACACACACACACACACACACACA
>JAODOF010000018.1:26562673-26576224 GCA_027576175.1 Sciades proops | reverse complement strand
CCGACCTTAAGCTGGTAAATAATAATTTTGTTTTCCTTTACCAAATTCTAAGAGAAAATGAGAGCACCCAAAAGGAAAACCATATTTAGAACAAACCTGCTACAAGCTCATTTCGGTTTTCTCCTAAAATGTTTTCTTTTATTTTGCTTTCATCAGGGTAGTAAAACTCGCTTTCACTGTGAACACTGTCATTATCACCATCCATGCTGTAAAAGTAATGCTATTATACTGAGAAATGTGAAAATAAATGCTGACAAAAAATTGCTATGTTTATTGTTGCTGTGAACGAGTGAGTCGCCAAAGGTCCGTAACCAGGGTCCGTATCATAGGATTCCGGACCGCTCGTAAGCCAATCAGAGCGCACGATTTGATGGAAACTGGACCGCGAAAAAAATAATGTTAGGTATTTGATTTTTTTTTTATTCCTCCCTTTCAGTATCACAACTAGCCATTACAGCTGATGTGCCTTTTTCCCCCAGATATTTTGCTTTCCTATAGTTTCAGTTAAAAAAAAGCCATAAATGCTGAAACCAACAACATGATCTCACACTTCATAAAAGTTCTACAATTTTCAATCACATTGCTTTTTAAATAAATAAATAAATAATCAGCAACATAATTCAGGCAGTGTGTCAGCACTCAGTCAGTATTTGCAATTAAGCATCTTTCTTTGTACAGCTATTTTTGGCTGTCTATGCACGTCAATATTTTCAATAAAGACAACCAAGATTTTAGACCATGGCCATGGTTGTTCTTTACAAAAAATAGGAAATGCTGCTCACTGTGTATAGGGTGAACTCAATTAACCTGGGACAACTTTTGCATTGTTGAATTTAGCAGTGTGAGCTGCCTGGCAGATGGGGTGGCAATGAGGACACAGCAGGCAGGAGTCAAAGAGAGTAAAGGTGTCTGAGAGCTTAATTTTTTTTTTTAATGCAAGTTTTTCAATGCTGGTTATTTAACATGAAATAAAATAAAACCAAACACACAAGTACATCAGTTGTTTGGACCAAATTCAAGTGTGTGCTGCGGAGATCTGTCTTTCACTGACAGCTTACTGAGAAAGAGAGTGCATCACTACATCACACACAGATGAAGACAAGCATTCATTACATGCATTCTCCACATCTCTTCTCCCACTTCACGGACAGCGTTTGACCACGGCACCCTGTCATTTGTGTCATTAACATTGCTTTCAAACAAACTCATACTTTATGAACTTCCCAGGAAGTCTAGTTATATTTGAAATAAAATGTTGACCAACTGTTTAGCTGTAACCGTTGTGTGATATGGCCTGATGTGAAGCAGTGTAGCCTGGTTGTACTGGATGTATGACTTTGTGTGTGTACAGAAGCAGCAGCAACACAAGCAGTATTATTCACACACTCCCCTGTACATCTGAAAGATTTAAAAGCAGCAATTACTCGATCTCGTGTCAGAGAAAAACATTCCTGTCTATCAGGCGACTGTACAATATTTATTGACTTTATGCTTGGCAATGCTGAACACACTGACGAGCCCTGTCTTATATATTAATCTAGAAAATCCAGAAGATTGGTACATAAAAACTGTTTGTTGGGTTTGAAGACAGCATATGATTTTTTTTTTTAAATTCAAACATTAACTGTAATAGGAAACCAAGTGAGTATCAGCATGTAAAGGCAGTCTCAAATAGTAGGGGAGAGTGGGGAGACTTGGGACAGGGAGACTTGGGATAGTTTGTATTCCCATACATTAATTTTAACCAATCAGGTTTTAGATGACATCAAAAGTTAGATATTGCTCCTTAAGCCCGGTGCACATGGGCGATTTTCCGTCGCTTGGTCATGCAACTTTTTGACGCAAGCGAAAAATTGCTTCATGTGCAGGTATTTGCGAAGGCAATTTTTTGTCGCTTGCGACAGATCGCAGCTATCAAACATGCTTGATATTCTGTGACAAAAAATCGCCAGTCATTGACTTGTTGTAGAGATATCGCCACGTGTGCGTGTCTTTGCAGTAACGAAGCAATCACCTCCAAAAGGCTAAGCCAATCTTCACCCACGAAGTAGTCACATGATTTCCACTTGACTTGCATTCCCCTCCCCAAATCACCCACTGGTCGCAGATAACGCACACGCAGCAACCTGAGAGGGGAAACTTGCATCCAAAAATCACAATATGCTTACGATGAGAAGTCACCCGTGTGCGCCGGGCTTTAGAGTAACCTACTTCCTTTGGAGCCGCAAAGCTGGACACTGCAGTAAGGTTTGTACAGTTCAATATTTTCATCAACCAAAACTTGTATTTTCTACTTCACAATCCACCTCCATTCTTTGGTGTAATTCATGAATTGTTAGGAATTAAAGTACGTCACCTAGAATTACCATCCATGAGGATTAAGCTTCTTTCATTCCTTCTTGAGAATGGAACTGTTTTCTCTCATCAGGTTTTGGGTAAACTGACATTTTTTCTATTGCTGTACCAGTGTTGTGTTCATACAGTTCATACAAGTTTTGATAATAAATAAAAACTATACATGTAGGTCTAGGTGTTTTATTTTCTTCCACTTCTCCCCTCGATGTCTCAAGTCTCTCTGCAAAAACCAGTGAAAGAAAAAGTGAAGGCTGAAGGCCAGTATATGTGACGAGCTGAGAAACTAATATTGTGCTAAAAGGGTATAGTAAATATTCTCTACTGCAATATGAATGTGATGCTACTTGCAAAGAATTTCACACAGTCTCCAAAAGCTGAAAACTTGTCCCAAGTCTCCCCACTCTCCCCTACATAAGTATGCGATTTGAGACAGCGCTAGTATATTTAGCAGAAGTTATCAGGCAGGGACATTCAGTGACCTTGCTATTGCATGAACTCATGATTGCAAAAGACTAAAATAACATGCAACCTATTCATTTACATGGACGGCATGGCGGTGTAGTGGTTAGCACTGTAGCCTCACAGCAGGAAGGTTCTGGGTTCGAGCCCAGTGGCCAACGGGGGCCTTTCTGTATGGAGTTTGCATCTTCTCCCTGTGTCTGCATGGGTTTCCTCTGGGTGCTCTGGTTTCCCAAACAGTCCAAAGATATGCAGTTAGGTTAATTGGTGGCCCTAAATTGACCGTAGGCATGAATGGGAGTGTGAATGATTGTTTGTCTCTGTGTCAGCCCTGCGATAACCTGGCAACTTGTCCAGGGTGTACCCTGCCTCTCGCCCATAGTCAGCTGGGATAGGCTCCAGCCTGCTTGCGACCCTGTAGAACAGGATAAGCGACAGATAATGGATGGATGGATGTGTATAGTATTTGAATTTGCAGTAATTCAGTTACTCATAATCCTACAAATATGCACATGGCACAGATATAAGTCCATAGTCATGGCAGCCCCTATTGATCTGAATATTACAATCCATCTAAATAGCTTCTCTTTAGGAAAATAAAATGATGTGCCTCCATAACTGATCGTTCATTCATTCCTTCATTCATTGTCTATACCACTTATCCATTGCAGCTTTTGTGTGAGCTGGAGCCAATCCCAACTGACTTTGGGCAAGAGGTAAGGTCCACCCTGGACAGGTCACCAATCAAAGCTAACACAGAGAGACAGACAGCCATTCACACTCACATTCAGCAATTTAGAGTAACCAGTTGATCTAATCCGCATGTCTTTGGAGTGTAGGAGGAAACCGGAGCACCTGGAGGAAACTCACACAGGCAGAAAGGAAAATCATACTTGCTGTGAGGAGGCAGCGCTAACCACTGTATCACCATGCCGCCCCATAACTGATCAGTGTTATCAAAACTCTTTAATAACTTTGGGTCTTGGTATGTTCCAAGGACTGTCCCAATCAAAATGCAGTCGCATGAAGGTGCCTTAAATTTGAAGCCACCACTGGATGTTTCATTCTCGGTGTATTCAATCCCATAATTGTGTTTACCAGACTAGAATTGTATGAAAGATTTGACAAACATGGTGACCACATTGTCACTCCAACACTGGAACATGTTTACAAATGTGATCTAATTGCTTGTTCTGTACACAGGTAATAGTAAGCAGCCATTTGTGTCCATAGATTGGTAGAATTTGTTTCATGATTGCTCTTAAAATTAACTGAAGTATTCCCACCTTGTGTCCAGTGTTCCCAGGATAGGCCCTGGATCCACAACAACCCTGACAAGATAAAGATCTGACTGAAGATGAATGCACCTTAACTAAGCAACCTTACATCTCATTTAGATGTACTATACCTAATTAGGGCAGCACGGTGATGTAGTGGTTGGCACGGTCGCCTCATGGCAAGAAGGTTCTGGGTTTGAGCCCAGTGGCCGACGGGGGCCTTTCTGTGTGGAATGAATTTGCATGTTCTCCCCGTGTCTTCGTGGGTTTCCTCCAGGTGCTCTGGTTTCCCTCACAGTCCAAAGACATGCGGTTAGGTTAACTGGCTACTGTAAATTGTCCATAGGTGTAAATGGTTGAGAGGAGAAAACCTCTACAGTAATCCAGTAGAAGGCAACAAGGAAACCACTACTGTAATCCTTCCCTAGAAACTTTGATGGCTGAAGCTGTCAGAGCGGACCTGCCATCAGGCAGAACACTAAAGAAGGAGGATACCTAATGAATAAATAATATACTAAATATGATGATGTCTGAATCATCATATGGTATGATGACTCTAAATGGTGACCCATTTTCGAAATTTGATACTATCATAAAAGTATACCTACTGGAACCTGATCTCATGAAAACATTGTTCAAATTCATACATGCAAGGATTTGTTTTACAACTTGACTTTATTCAACACTAATGAAGTCATCATCCTTCGGCTGCATTTTTCTTGCAGGCAACCACGAGTCCCATCCATTGCCTTCGATCTGCAGCCAATGTAGCAATTGTATCAGGGCGCAAATTGCCCTCTGTGTCCCCTAACAATTTCTGTATATAGTTCAGGTAGCTTGTTCTCTGTCAACCTGGATGCCTTTTGCCATGGGCTGGAACGTAGAGGGCATACCGCCTGCATGGCTCTTCTTCTGGCATCCTAAGGGTATGTCCAAGGAAGCGTAGCTGATGCTGCCATACAGTGTTGATGAGGGGCTGGGTGTTTGTCATTTTGTAGATCTGAACATTGCTCACACAGTCAAGGCGTTTGATCTTAAGCATGATTCTATAACAGGACGTGGCAAATGCATTTATCTTGAAGTCACTAACAATAAAGTCACTAACAGTAATTTTCATAACATGTCACACAAATTGAGCTGCTGGACACCATGTGGACCACCTGACATGTCTCAGGTCACACTGAACTCCTGCTCAGTAGTTATTATAGTTTGCATTCCAAAACACAATTTTTTGGTTCATAGCACAGCATGAAAGCTTGTACTCCAGATTCCCTTTGTGTTTAGGAAACAGGTGTGTTTATGTGAAACGCTTTCTAAGTTTGGAGACGTGTATTTGTATTACAGACATGCAAGTGCAGAACCAATCAAAAGACTCCCAACAGCAACACAAACCAAAGCAAAGCTGATCCAGCTGCTCCTGTGCCAAGCTCATGCCATCTCCTGTTATACACTTACATTCTGATGACCCTGGCATGGAAATCTTTTTCCACACACACTCATACACTACTCATCTGCAATAAACCATGCCAGCAAAATGCCTCCCATGCACCATTTTTCCCTTTAAATTCTTATCCACGTTAAAAAAAAATTTAAGTACCTTAATGGGTTATTTGGTTTGTTCTTCTAATGGATCCATTATAGGGTCTGTCTATGTTTTAGAGTGCTATAACCATCTATATCCATCATTCTTTGTCATTGCATCTCCTTTCTTGCTCTTTTCACCCTGAACTTCTGACCTTCTCTCTGGTTTGGCCACCAAAAGGCCACGAGGCCACTGGACGTCCTGTTTGGGCGGCCCTGCTCTGTGATTGACAGATGGCATGATCAGAGGGAGGACTGAGTCTGCACCAGTCCCCCACTGAGAACAGGCTCTTGCTAGCAATGTTTCAGCTCCTCCCCAAGCTAACGTTCCCTGCTGGGTGACTTTACCATTCCAAAAGGTGCACAGGCGCTTCATTTGCACCAACACAACAACAACAAACAAGGCTTGTGAGTGATATGGGGGCTGCTGTCATCGCCTGTTGCTATTGATTGGCACTTCAAAGCCAGTGTGCCCTTGTGACCCAGAGTTAACTGAGCCTGCTAGCTGCCTGCTATATAATATGAAGAATGTGAATGTGTTCCATTACAACTATGCCATTTTGTTGTAATATTAAGTGATACCCATCTGTGGCTGTGAGGATGTAGAAACATGACACGCCCATAAACAAACTAGGAGGATATAAACCAAGGTGAGTGAAGGGGAAATGAGAGTGTGTGAGGAGTGTGAAAAGAAATCAGTAGGGGAGATGAGAATGTGTGTGGGGAGTATGTGAGCAGATCAGTGGCTTGTTCCCTTCAGATCTGCTCAAATTTACCTCTCCTAGAGTGAGTGGATCAGTGTGTGAAACTTCACCTCTACTGGCAGTTCATGCCCAGCTTCCAAGTCACCCGCATCCCCTCCAGCTCATCTTTTTTTATTGGAGGATATGGTTTCAGCTGTTGCCTTTCAAACAGCCCAAGCTTGTATACTCCCAGGCAGCTTAGGGAAGACTAGATGAAGAGCTAAGAGACACGACAAGACAAGGGCTGTCAAAGCATGACTTTGTACCACTGAGACGGCAGACGATAAGCAGGTTCTGAATTAATTACACTACAGACCTCGTCACAAAATGCCTGGTAGCTTAGGGCCTCTCAGTCTGCCTGAAAGTGCTGACAGAGAGATGTGCGTCTCTCTTGTTTTTTACTTCAGCGCTTCAAAGGTTATCATGGGGCTGGGAAAACAGGAATCAGAGAAGCCAGTGGGATAAACTAGATTTGAGAGACTTTGATGAGCCAAGCTCATGCTGAAAGAGGCTTTCATAGAACAGTCTCATCTCTGCTATCAGACATCTTCTCCTTTTATCATGTTTGAAGATTTGTCAGAAAACCTAAACTCATTAAGCAGCTTGCTAAATCTCAGAAGACTGATATAAAGACAGTTATTTCATAGATGCTATGTTTTCATGTGTGCCTGTCTGTCTTACTTCCCCACTTCAGCAGGGGCCTGTACACCTGAGGCTTCAAAGACAAGGACAAGCCGAGAGAAACAGGAGATGAGAGGACAAAGCTAATAAGTGAGATGTCATCTTTAATGTCAGCCACACAGCATTTTCCTCTCTATTTCATTCGTCTTCTGTGTTCTCATACCGGTACTGTAACATTACCCTAGCTGCCCCAGGCAACAGTATGTCAGTTGGTATTGGCAGGAGTGACAGTGAGGAAGAATCCCATCGGCCAGGCAGGCGAACAAGAAAACAGGGGAGAGAGAGAGAGAGAGAGAGAGAGAGAGAATCACATCAGAGACTCCAGCTTGGCCAGGATTAGTCTTGACATGCTGTGTCCTGGGACTCCCTGCTCTAACCATCTCATTAGCCTCTATCTCAACACAAAACACTGCCCTCCGCTAAAGTGCCACTCTGTCTACTTTACTCAAAGCACAATCCATTTTCATTTGGATCGCCTCATGCTTCCCAATTGAATGGATACACAACAAAGCAGCTATCAATTACTCGTGTAGTTTTGTTCTCATTGCGCTGCTCAGTTCAAATCCAAACTGTCAGCAGGCCATTTCTGGAGTCCTGCATAAACTTAAAGAACTACTGACTGTATGAAAAAGTTGTACACAAGCTGGCAGCCGCCACAAACTTATGGTTGACAGCCCACTTTGGTTTTGTAAAACTCCCAAATGTGCAAAACCACAAAACTGACTTCATCTACAATGTGTAGGCCTGTGTTGTTTTATATATTACTGAGTACCCAAAGGAAGAAACAGAGAAAGAGACAGAAAGAGAAAACTACAAGAAATAAAATAAATACACATAATTTCTTGGATCCTTGTGACAGATGTTTAAACACAGCTGATAAATGAGCCTCATTTCTTGTATCGGAAAGAACCCGTATTTCACTCAAGCTTATTTTGGCATATCAAATGTCCTGGCATGTTGATTCTCTGCCACCTGCTTACTTCCAAAGTAACTATTCATGTCAAAGTGGTGTATTTTCGAACATGTGGCTCAGAAGGATTTGTACCAAATTACTCCCCTTTCATCATGGAACGGATGATACATGGTTATAATCAAGTCAAGGTAATTTACTGTAAGTACAAAAAGAAATTCAAGATCTTTTCTATGTATGTTGCACTTTTACCCTTTTCACTGTGTGCCTGTTTTCCAAAATCCCACTGTCTACTGTCACCCAGAAAAGGATGGGTTTCTTTTTGGGTCTGGTTCCTTTCAAGGTTTCTTCCTTATTACATATCAGGAATTTTTTTCTCCTTGACACTGTCAACTCTGGCTTGCTCATTAGGGATTTAGATCTAATGAGATTTCTGTCAAGTTGAACCATATAGCTGCCCTTGTTGCTGAACACTTACTGACTTACAAATGGGTTGCACAATGTGTCAAACTTCTTCTACTCAATTATTAGGAAGTGATGACTATAGGGACACTGCTGACCAGATAATTTTTTCAGATTTGGACAGTTTTCACCCAAAATAATGACACTAACATTGTAATTCAGTGCCAGTAAGGGCCCATGAGGCACTGTAGTATTGTTATGTGGTTTTAAAGCACTGCATAGATTTAACTCACAGTTATTATTAGACAAATCTATCCTGTTAGTCCATATACATGTACAATTAAAGATTAAATCTCATTTTCCATTGATGGTTTGAGTCCTGAGCATCCTCTAGGCTGTTGATACTTATGGCATGTGGACTATTCTTCTCCCAGCAGTGACACTGAGGGGTTCAACATCCACAAAGATGCCATTGTTGCTGGTGTGCTGAGAATAGTCTGTTAAATGATATTCCTGAGATGATCACCAGGTTAAAAATGGACTGGCAAATAGCAACAGATGGTAATTGCATACTTAAATCTATATGTGCATCGGTGTACCTGATAAAATGGCCCCTTGACAACATAATGGTTTATCTGATTTTTTTTTTCCAAAAGCTTATAAACTACATTAGTTTCACCCCAAATGAAACTCATTTCAAGTGGATCCTTGTTCTAAATCCGAAAGCCAGGCTTCCAGACACTTCCTTTGGCATGTTTAATGCTGCCTAAGGCTGGACGTTTGACTTATAATTTTCTTCTAATGATGAACATCACTCAAACAAGCATTTGAATGTAGGCAGCCTGTTTATGGCGGTACAGCTGAACCTCTGATCCACCAGTGCCTTCTTACATATAATGTTTCCTCAAGTTCTTTGTCCTTTTACAAGTCCCTGAGGATAAACTAAACTTCATGACTCTACTACTCTCTCTTTCATTCTCTCTTCTCATTCCTTCTGGCCCTGTAAGCTTCACATTCAATCAGAGTGAAGCCTAACCCTCAGTCTTTGATGGCTCATTTGACCACATGTGGCCCTGGGCTCTCTTTTTCCCTGTGCCAGATATAATAACTTCTTTAGCCCCGACTATTTCATAATTTTACTAGGGCATTTTTCACTGTCAGGGTCAGGGTTTGTAGACTCATAAACCTATTTGGAAGGTCACATGCTTTCATGATTCACTTGTACTCTACAACTTTAGTCTGGCACCCCTGCCTATGTGTGCTCTTTCATCCTTATGTTTAGACCAGTCTCTGATGGTCTATGGGACTCTAACTACCTAATAAAGCACCATACAATGTTGGCGACGCGTCTTTAATATGCAGAAGTGTTAAATATTGTCATGACTCAAGCTTAGAAACCTTTCAGCAGCAACAAGTTGATATAGTTGAGATGATATGTTTGCTCAAGCACTGATTCACTTGTATGGAATTCCAGTATGACCACAATGTGTGTTCAGAGGAACAACATTACAAAATCAGAAACTTACAGTATACTCTGGGTTATACTTTTCTCTTACAAATGAGTTTGGTAATGAATAACACATGACAGGATGTCCTGTAATAGGAATATAATCAAAGATTGGGCCAATGTCATGAAGCAGAGTTGATTATTGATAGGAAACTTTAAAGGACAGCTTTAATTCTGACTGTTACAATACAATCTCTTTATAGAAAGCTTCACCATATCATTGAAAAAAAGATAGCAAATGAAGAGATCTTAAATAAAGAAAAAGTTACCTCTCATTAGAAGTTATGAGTTTCATTATAAGATCATTCTATTATAAATATAAGACCATGAGGATTATTTTTAGACATATTAACTAATTTTCAGCTCAACATCATATTGTTTTATTGGTAGAGAGTTATGCATCTTTTTACAAATAAACAGTTGAAATATGCAAATTATTTGCCAATAGAATAAGACAATTTTAAGATTTAAATGAGAAAAAATATCTACAAATAGGGATTATAATCTTATACTATACTCACCTATTAGTACTGCTAGAGCCATGCTGTTATAGAAAATTAATCATCAATCTTCTGACCAGTTCTAAGAATTTCCTCGCACTATAGCAGTGTATTAGGGGTAATATTTGATCTAGTATGTAACAGTTAGGTATGTGGTAATTAAATTAAAATGTATTATTAGTACTTACAAAGTATGTTGGATTTTACAGCACAAACTAACAATACATAGTAACTCATTTAAAAGCACCTGTCAAGGGTGGGCTATATTAGGAAGCAAGAGAACAGTCAGTTCTTGAAGTTTATGTGTTGGAAGCAGGAAAAATGGGCAAGCATAATGATCTGACCAACTTTGACAAGGGCCAAATTATGATGGCTAGACAACTGGGTCACTTGCATCTCCAAAACGGCAGGTCTTGTGAGGTGTTCCTGGTTTTGGTTAATACCTAGCGAAAGTGGTCCAAGGAAGAACAATTAGTGAACCAGCAACAGGACCATGGGCACCCAAGGCTCAGTAATGCATGTAGGGAGCGAAGGCTAGCCTGTCTGGTCTGACCCGACAAAAGAGCTACTATAGCACAAATTGTTGAAACAGTTAATGCTGTCCATGATGGAAAGGTGTCAGAACACACAGTGCATTGCAGCTTGCTTGAGTCCCCATGATGACCCCTGTCCACCACCGAAAGCACCAACACTGGGCACATGAGCATCAGAACTGGACCATGGAGCAATGGAAGAAGGTCCCTGGTCTGAGGAATCGTGTTTGAAGAGATGGTATCAGGATGCACTATGTGAAGAAGGCAAGCCGGCAGAGGCAGTGTGATGCTCTGGGCAATGTTCTGCTGGGAAACCTTGGGTCCTGGCGTTCATTTGGATGTTACTTTGACATGTACCTAAACATTGTTGCAGACCAAGTACACCCCTTCATGACAATGGTATTCTTTAATGGAAGTACCCTCTTTCAGCAGGATAATGCACCCTGCTACACTGCAAAAATTGTTCAGGAATGGTTTGAGGAACATAAAGAGTTGAAGGTGTTTACTTGGCCTCCAAATTCCCCAGATCTCAATCTGATAGAGCACCTGTGGGATGTGGTTTCTATCTTCTGGGGTGGAGGGAGGGGTGTTCAGTGTTTAAGTGGGCATATGGTAGGGTTCATAGTTAAATAAAAAAAATAGGGAGGAAAAAAAACCCGTCCTCCTTGGGCCACGCCCACTTTTAGTTAAAAATCCAGATACAAATACAGACGCTTGGAGCATTAAGTAAATAGTGATACAGATTGCGGCATTGTGTTACATACGCGCGTATCTCCTGCAAAAATTTAATGCAATAATGTCATTAAGCATAAGCTTTGCTATCAGTCAAAACAGTAGCAGCTGTCTCCTTTATGTTGGTTAGGAAGAATAGCATCACTGAGACCTAATCAAATCAGAGAAGATAGCAAGGCTTCACTTCCAATTGAGGCACTTAAGTCTGACATGTGTCTCTACCTTTGATATCTCCGTCTCTAAATGACAGAGGGTGTCAGAATGTCAGATTGTGTTCCTCCATAGTAATGACAGAATTGATCATGTGTGTGGTGGTGGAGTCTCCATTTCCTTTTCTTTATTTGATATCGTGCTTGAACATTATGCATTGCCTTAATGGAAACCTTATGTAGCTGAAATGATTTACATTGTTATATCACCATATCAGACAAAGGAATTTCCCAACCACAAAAAGCAGCATTAAAAAAACACACCACAGTGATTTGTGTACATAGTTTTACTGTGACTTACTGTTATTTTTCAACATTTGATGTTAAAATTGTAATGTGGAGCATTATTCTGAATGACACTTTTGCACTCTATATATAGTTTAACATCTTTAAGTAACAATGGAGAAGAAAGAATGGAATGATAATGTGGAATATTTAGGCATATTAATGCCTTTTGTAAAAAAAAAAAAAAGCACATCCCATTTTTGACACTTATAATCTGAATTTTAATAGAAGCTAGTTCATCTAAAGCAGTTAAAACGAGTAATAAGAAATAGTGAGCATTTCCACAAGCAGAATGTTTTCTCAAAACATCTTCCCACACCTGCGCTTCTGTTTGTATAGTTTGCATATCAGGCTTTCACTTCCAATTGAGGCTTTTGCATCTGACATGTTTTTCTCTCTTTGATATCCCACTTTCAAAATGACAGATAACGTCAGGATGAGATTGTGATGAGAGGAAAAACTCAGTAAACTGAATGGATCATATGGTGGAAATTAGCTCGTGTCTGTGTTGGTGTGGGTGGTGGTGCTCTTGTGAGTCTTTCTGACCCCTTAATATCGCATCAAATGTCTGATCTTCTTCCTGTCTGCCGTCTGAACTCTCATCATGTGTTCCGTTGCCAATCTGTCACACTTAATCGGTCAAGAAAGAAAACATTTTAAAAAAAGGAAAGGCTGTGACTGCTCCAGGAAAGATTGCAAAGAAGGGGCAGAAGAAGAAAAAGAAAAGAGTAAAGTGGGAATCACTGCTGTGCAGCATGTTTAAGCTCTCAATAGCTTTCATTCTTGAGTGCAAGAGCATGAACAGAGAGCAAGGGAAAGAGATAAGAGAACAATGCTGCTGTTGTTGATGGTTTTTTTTTTTTTTTTTTAAATCTGAAATAAATCACTGGCCCCCCTCACTTTGTCAGGCACTTTGGAGTGTGCAGGAACTTATAATGGATGGCTTGTAGGACTGTTGCAGAAACAACACTCTTGAAATGCAACCAGGAAAACTATTATACAGCTCACTTCTGGTCAAAGATGTGGGAAAGCTTGAGCAGCCCCTAAATTGCTCTGCTGTTCACATGATTCTCAACATTTTAATCATACTTAAAGCAAATTACATTTGTGGTCCAAACAATTAGACAAAACGAGGTCTTGAAATGGCTTTTAGACATTTGTGTTGTTTAAGACTGCTTGATTATGATTTGTATTACTAGCAACATTTGGTGATTTTTTTTTTTTAACATGCATTAGGTGCTGAGGTGGGCGGCACGGTGGTGTAGTGGTTAGCGCTGTCGCCTCACAGCAAGAAGGTCCTGGGTTCGAGCCCCATGGCCGGCGAGGGCCTTTCTGTGCGGAGTTTGCATGTTCTCCCCGTGTCCGCGTGGGTTTCCT
>JAODOF010000018.1:26501414-26511942 GCA_027576175.1 Sciades proops | reverse complement strand
ATATAACATTAACTTCACTATGCACTATCCAGCCAAGGCTTTCACTGGACACATTGGTTTAGAAAATCAAAGTGCATTTATAGTCACCAAACAGCCCAGGTCTCGTTATTAAACTGATTTAATACATCATTTAAATTTCCTCCAATGGAGCAGTTAAAACGCAGTCTAAAATCGTAAAAATGATGACCATAGGCCTGTCATTAGACATAATTAATCTGTTATTAATTGGACTGGGTTTTGTTTGTATGAATATACATATAAATCTAAATAATCCACGACTAAAAATTATATTTATATTTCACTTAATTTTTTTTTTTTTTTTACTTTTATATTATTTATTTATTCATTTACATACTGTTAGGACATACCTTCGTAGGTTCTCAGGTCCTGTTTTCCACTAGAGGCAACTAATATACTTGAAAATTAAAATCCCGTAACATACACAGACATTACTAGTGACATTACTGTAAGTCAATATATGTCTGTATATATCTTTTTTTCTCGCTTCAGTGTGATCACTGTCGTGCACATAATGATAAAATTAAGAAAATCTTTATTATTTTCTTAATACTTTTTGCCATTCACTGAAGTTATTTATTATTTCCCTTCCAGCTGGATGCTAAGAAGAGTCCACTGGCCCTCTTGGCTCAGACGTGTTCTCAGATAGGTAAACCGGATCCTCCATCCTCATCCAAACTGGCCTCCATTGCGTCAAGTGGACTGGGTGAGAAAGAAGGCTCATCTCGCACTTCGTCCTCATCCGTAAAACTCGCAGAGCAGCGGCCTTCGTCAGATGATAAGTCTAGTTTCAAGCCTTACTCCAAAACAGGCCCAGACAGTCAGAGGGATGGGAGTATCAGCAGCAGCGGCAGCAGCAGTAACAAGCCTGGCTTTTGTCTTCCTGTGGGTGGAGGTAATGGTGGCAGTAGTACACCGAACTGTCAGTCCCACCATGCGCGTACTGTTTCTCCAAGTTCCAGAGTGAGCTCGCCTTCGCAGACTCAGGCGCACAGACATGCTCTTTCACCCAGCACCATGCGTTCCACTGGACATTCACAGACTGCAAACGGGGAGGCAAAAAACACGGAAGTGGCACTCTCCGACAGCAGCAGCAACCCGAAGAAGGAGGCAGAGTCGAGTAAGGCGAATCTGGACAGTCCCCAGCTGGCCAACTCGAGCCATGCAAGAGCGAGTGCCAACGCCAGTAGCTCAAGCTCTGAAAGCAGCCCCAGTAATGAGGGCAAATCGGACCCTCAACCATCTCAGCCTGGAGGACTTGGGCCTGTTTCTATTTCCCCCTTCAAATCCAGTCACCCTGTCTTTCCACTCCCATCGTCCAGCATGGGCTACCACGGTTCTATAGTGGGCACTTATGCTGGTTATCCTAGTCAGTTTGTTCCTGGCTTAGATCCTACCAAGTCTAGTCTCGGAGGTGCTGGCGTAGGGGTTGCAGGTAAACACCCCAGTTCAAGCCCACTGACTGGAGCATCTCCACCTTCATTTATGCAGGGCTTGTGTCGGGACCCGTACTGTTTAAGCTACCCGAATGCACCTCACCTGGGTGGCAACTGTGGCACATGCGTTCATGACCCCTCATCTTCACTAAAATCCGGCTTCCCATTGGTTTACCCCCCTCACCCTCCATTGCACTCGCTCCACCAGAGCTCACTGTCTTCTAGCATCACACCATCACTCTCTCATCCATTATACACGTATGGCTTCATGCTGCCCAATGAGCCTCTACCACATGCATGCAACTGGGTCTCAGCCAGCGGGCCATGTGATAAGCGCTTTGCCACCTCTGATGAGCTATTAGCCCACCTGCGCACACACACCTCACTGCCAGGTGTGGATGGAAAGCTCCTGTCCACATACCCATCATCCTCCTCCTCATGTCACCTCCATCTGCCTCCCCAGAGCAGTCCAGCTTCTCTTCCTGCTTCCTTCTCATTGAGGGCACCTCCGAGTTTGAGCTTGGCTCGATACCATCCCTATAGTAAAATGCCACTGCCCACAGCACCAACACTGCCCATGCATTCTTTACCAACCTCCGCACCCTATTACTCTCACTATGCCCTCTATAGTCAGAGACTGGGATCTGCCTCTGCCCTTGGCTACCAGTGAAATGGACTCCATCGCTTCAGAATTCTAGAGCCAGAGCAAGCAGCACACTTGCATGATGACTGCTAAGATATCCCACTTGGGATTAGACACTGTCTGCAGTTTCCCAATAATGGGAAATGGGAATTAAATGAATCAGAAAAGGTGGACAAAAAAAGGAATCCATGGGCTCCCTAACGGCTGAAATTACGAGTGTTCCAGGGTGCATGCAAGCTTGAGACTGTGTAAAACTGAAGCGCCAATGCAGTTTTCGAACAGAATTGTATTTATTTTTTAACAAACGCTTGGCTTTTTCCAGTTTATAATCCAAAACAGTTTACTTTCACAAATACTGAGTTCATCTATTCATTTCACTCAATTTAACTGATCTTGTTTGCTTATTATTTGTACACACTATGCTCCAAATCTTAAGCTTCAGACACTTCTTTCCTTTTCATAAATCTGTCCTGTCTGACGCTGTCTGGTTATTGTGTCTGTGCAGTATGAATGTGCATGTCAAAGTCCTCCTAGCCTTTCTAAATGCTTATTTTTTATTTTTAACAGCTGACAAATAAATTACTTAAAGAGCTGTAATATTTTTTTGTAAAGTGTTGAAATTACTAGGCTGGTTAAGGTGCCGCTTCAATGAAAAAAAAGAAGAAGAAAATTAGCGATGGCAGAGCTGTCCAACTTTGGAGTTATAATTTTGTTAAATAAATGAAATGGTTATATTTAAACTCAATGCTTTTGTATTTCTTCATCCTTCCTTCAATGTCGTCTTACTCCTGTGACTAATGTTCTATGTTAAAAATGGTATGCAGTATATTTGCCATTTAGACTTTCACGCTTGTGTATTTTCACAAATCATTAGTGTGTCTAGGACTGTAGTATTAAAAAACAAAACTTTTAATTCTGGCATTAGCAACCAGAGTGAAATATTATCAGCAAAATGTTAGATTTGTCCAGGCCTATCTTTATAAGGCAGGTCTCTGGAGACCATATCAGGAAGTGTGATATCTATTAACTTGCCCGAGCAGTTTTTCCTTTACCCTGAATTATCTGGATGGTTCTGTCTCATGTCACGACACACTGATTGAGTGGTGTAGTTAAAACTAATATAGAAGCCTTGAATTGGCAGCATAATCAGGTAATTAGGTTTGCATATGCGATTATTTAGGGACTGATTAAACACAAATTTCATCACACATCATTTTCATAGAGTCTTGTTTGCAAGATTTAAACTAAATCAGGCTAACTGCCCATTGTCAATCTCAAGCCCCTTTTACATAACAATACTTAACAGGTCTGTACGTAACATTTCATTGTCTGCTATACCCTACACGTTTGTATTTGGCTACAAAGTTATGCATTTAGTACAGTTTTATTGCCGGCCATGCCACTTCCTTCTGCTTCTCCATCATGCTGGAGTGTGTTATCAGAAGATTTTAGGTATGGTACTATTATACAACTTTAATGTATGCTCGTAATTATGGCAGAGAATACTTCTGTCCCTCCTCTGTTTTCTTTTTGTCCAGTACCAAGTCTTTCTCTTTCATGTCACTTAATGTGACAGCAGATGTTAACGAACATATCTGCAGCTGAGTTATAGTTCGGCAAACATTTGCCTTAAAGGTTATTGTTCCCAGTGCGCTATTACAGTCTCTGTTCTTACATGTTATTTTTCGTTCCCACTTCTTCCATGTGTGTAGTAATTAATCCTCCAGGAGTGCCATATTGCAGACATTTCAATTAAATGTAATTACACTGAGTCATTTTCGCTACTATGAATCACACTTTTGTAATTAACAGATTAACTTTGTGGTATAAGCCGCCTATATTCCCTAAGGAAAGCCGCCTGGCCTTTCTGGTTCCAAAGAGAAACCGTAGCTGTTTCTGCCCGGGCATGTTTGTGTGTTCTAGATCCTGTTTCATCATCATCTGAAAAATAATCTGTGCTTTTAACTGCCAGCACGGACCATGTCTACTGTGCAGCCGGTAATGGTAGAGGATGGTGAGGGTAAAATAAGAAATGATGGTGGTGTCACTGGGCAGATGACAGATGAGGGCTAGTGATTAATGACGACTGAGTTTGAAGTGACTTTTCTATCACCCTGCAAGTCTTTGGCATTTCTTTGGCTGAGATCTGAGAAGTGAAGCTTGTTGGTGACAGGTCTTGATGTCAGTTCCCAGGTTATCAACGATAAAGGCTTAAAATTGTTCAGCTGATCCTGAAATGTTGGCTTTGAATAATATCATCCTGCTGCCATGGATCACATTGGCAGTTTGACTGGCAACAATATTACTGCATAGCCTTGTAAAGAACCACAACAGGGCCTGTCAGGTCAATACCTGTATATCATCATTCACACATACTGGCAGCTAGCTTGCAAGGTTACAGTGCCTGGGCCCCTCGAGGCTCAGAATCTGGTTACATTCTTATCCAAACTGATCTGGGACCACTCTAAAAGGTGTTGCTTACTTAATGCAATCGACTACGAAGCTTCCAATACTGATCCTGCCTCAGAGAAAAGGCATCATGTCTCCATCAGTTCTAGCCAGGTAACCTGAGACGTCGCATAAGCTCACTTTTCCTAGAAATTCTGCGAATCTCCATTTGTGATGCTGAGTGAAGGAACAGATCCACTTGGCTGGACATGAGTGGACATATTTGTCAGGGAAGCAGGTCGCCTGACTCCCCCTCACTGCAAGTGATCAGCCTGTTAAGGGAACTAACATACCACAATGACTTCTACAAAAACGTTCAAGACATACCCACTGTACCACACATATTATTATAATTGTAGCTGTTACCTTTCTTATTCTTCTAACCCCCTGTGGCTTGGATGCACGTCACTCATTCCAGGCTTTCATTTAGGTAATAGTGAACTCACAGAACAAATCTGAGTTAACATGACATACCCATTGATGACTGTCTGTGCTAAATGAATAAAAGGTGTGGTAGATGAAATTTCCAGAGCAGAGGTCTGCTCTCGAGGGAAAGATGAATGGTGGCACCGTTTTCCATTTTGCTGTAGCTCGTCCATCACATTGTCATCTGATCCATCTTCCCTTTCTTCCTCTTTCGCTACTCATCAATCACTCTGTCCATCTCTCTCTCCTCCCCAGCTCCCAGCCATGGCAGGAATCAACACCCACACTCTATTTCTGTCATCCCTGCTGCTCATACTGAGGAGATATATCACTGCAGGCTCAAGGCAGAGACACAAGATGGACTACTGTGTCTCTGTGGAGCCTTACAGTGTTAGTAGTTACTGGTAAAAGCCCTGCTGGATGGACACACATTTGTACACACAGAGATTAGCTAAACTCATAAACAGACTCAAGAGGTTCATGAACACTTATTGGTTATGAGCCCTTCTCTCATGATGAGGGTAAAATGGGAAATGACAGTGGTATCTGAGAGTAGAAGACCGACACGAGCTAGTGATTAATGATGACTAAGTTTGGAGTGACTGTTTCATTA
The DNA here is from genome assembly GCA_027576175.1 of Sciades proops. Taxonomy (NCBI): domain Eukaryota; kingdom Metazoa; phylum Chordata; class Actinopteri; order Siluriformes; family Ariidae; genus Sciades; species Sciades proops. The sequence goes on along the minus strand of JAODOF010000018.1, from coordinate 26,506,358 downwards.
GCCTGCAAGTGTTCATCATTTCTTCGCCTCAACTGATCCAGACACAACACTCAGCAGATCTAGGCACGACTTTCATTTGGTTCTTCCTCATCCCCCAGATGGATCAAACCAATATACCCCAATATCTGAAAGCCTGGTGGCAACACAGCTTTGCAGAAGTGGAGATCAAGGTTATGTGGTTATGACATTTACTCCATGTCCTCGTTAAAACTGACGAAACAAGCCCTTTCCGTCTATAACTGTATTTTTGCAGTGAACTGCCCCAATGCCACACTAAATTAACCTGCCTTGTACATGTTTGCATAAAAAGCTAGCTCCTTCCACAGTTCTCCCATTCCCCCGCTGGCACACACAAAACAATTCTGACACACAACAAAACATACAGGCTAGTCCTCGACGGCCTTACGAAAGGGCAATGGCAATTATGGCCAACCACTAATATGCATGGCCCCAGCTGGTTTAGATCTGCCTGCACTCGGAGGCAACGCCACTGACTTGTCAGATTGTATGCGTCACGCGCAAGGCTTTCGTGGAGAAACGTGCTTTGGCAGAGTCATGGCTAACCGACTGGGCCTCGATTCGTCTCACAGTCTCATTTGAACATTCCTCACGGTATATTCGGCCCCTTTTCATGGATATAACTGAGCCCAGATGCTTGTGTTGACCCAAATCAGAACCACTCCCTCCGGTTTGGAGGTTGGTCTGCAATCAAATTGTTCACAGCACGTATGCTTGTGTTTTTTGGAGGAAATATCGGCAATGATTTTTTCATGATTGACGAGTGATTGCTTTAGTGACACAGTAATGAGCAATAACACTTAGACTAGCTGACAACGTGTGTGGATGTGTGAAATAATGAAATCAGGAAAATGGAATAAGGAAATAATCATTTGAATATTCAATGTGATGTGTTGCTGGTATAATAATAATAATAATAATAATAATAATAATAATAATAATAATAATAGAAACTGAAGATAATACAATTACAATGTTCGTAACTTTTTATATTTTTGAAAACAATGACTAATCAGAGGTTTGCATATATCAACGTTTACTTTGCTGTCAACTGTAGAACACTGAGTGGTCTCTCTCTCTCTCTCTCGGTCTCTCTCTCTCCCTGTAGCCTTTTGGTAAGAAAAGAGCCCCTTTCACAGGAAAAAAGAGGGCAGGAGCAATGCAAAGAGAGGAAGCAGACGTGATTCTCCAAATACAGTCATTAAAGGGGAAATGTGTTTTTCAAACTGTCAAGATGATTAATGGCTGAGTGCGAAGCAACACAAATGCTCTTGTTTAGTCTGACTGGCAGACACGATCCTGTCCATTGATTTATGGCAGGCCCTGTGTGTGTGGCACTGCTGTGGTTTGAACAGCAGGAAGGTGGGGTCTGAGCACACTGCGGTAAAATAACAGAATAGAACCAAGCATGTGTGAGAGAGAGAGAGAGAGAGAGAGCAAACTGCACTGTGTTTACTTTTGCCCTTGGTGAAATTGCAACTCATTAAACAAGAAAATACAAAATTGCTCTGTCAGTTCATGTGACACAATAAATCAGTTTCAGTATTAAGTAATTTGGTTAATGTCCATACATGCTTGCACAATTTATCAGATATTCATCTTTTCTTTTAACATCTGTATGTGCTGTCACATTTCATCACTTCAGTCCACAAGTCATTCACAAAGGAATGCGCTTCATCTTTGTTTTTTTGTTATCTTTTTCTAATAGACATGGATTAACCCTACAAATATACCAATATTAGCACTTGAACCCACAGTAAAAATAAAAAAATAAAAAATCTTGCATCGCCATCATTTTCTTCTCTCTCAGGTTGCTCTAGTCTTTTGACCTCATACTCTGCACAAATGAAGGTGTCTGATTCAATCAGCCTATGGAAAAGCTTGCAGTCGAGGAGCTTGCTGCAAGAGAAAAAGAGAAGAAGAAAAATAAATAGGAATTACACTCAATTTTCATGTTACAATTTGTCTTCAAAGACTTTTATTTAAAAACCTCTGCATTCGTTCCTGCCCTCCTGACTCCACTTGATCTATTAACATGCTCCGCAAGATCCACAAGAATAATTACAGCTGTTAAGTTAAAGTGGTAGGACTTCATCAAACAACCACAATGTTGTTTGTCAAATGTAAAGTCGTTCCTGTCAGAGATTAATGTACTCATGAAGGTTGAATACCATTTTGGATGGGGGGAAAAAAACAACAACTTACTGAGGGGAAACAGGAAACCAAAACCTCCAAGCTATCTAAGGACACCAAACAGGGAGATTTATTCTTTGGAGAAGAGAAGCAGTCATATTTCACGTGACAACTGAGGACCTACTGGTCTGAAATAGGCTTTTGAAATCCTCCCAGGACTCGCAGCCTATTTCTTATTTCTCAGTCCTGCTCATGAGGACTTGCTCAAAAAACAAAGAACTTTCTACAGCTTCCAGTTTAAAACCAATCCCCAGGGCCTGTAAATCTGGAAATCAAGCAAGAACCAGGCAGGCCTCATCTGGAATAAGTTACATATAGAAGACAAGCGAAGAAATTAAGGAAGATAAATGGAAGGAGAAAGAGAACGGCTGTGCTTAGTTTCTCAGAAATTTCCCAGAAATTTGGAATTCTCTCTCTCTCTCTCTCTCTCTCTCTGTGCATGTGTGTGTAAAGTTTTTGGTTGAGGAAGGTCCAAAAGCAGAATAAATGTGATTTGAGCTGATCACTCGGCGGATGGATGGCTGACTGGATGGATGATGTCAGAGATTAAACAGACAGCTGATGCAGATGGATGGATGATTGAATGAAAGAGTGAATGGTCATCAAAAGAATGAGCAAAACAAGGAAAGCAGGAGCAACAGAAGTTTGTGGGATATGCACCTCCCATGCCAGCAGTGTGGCCCAGCTGTATGCACAGGGGGGCTAAGGCCCCTGCTTCGACATGTCAGAGGCTGTGATTAATGACCCGGAGGCCTTGCTCTTTCCCCCCTTAACCTCCCCAAATACACCCACCTACATGCACCCACCTCAGCAGCCCCACTGCACTACTACCCATCAGCCTAATGCACACAGGCAGATTGACATGACATGAAAGCTCTTAGTACTCCTGGCAAAACACATACATACACAGAGCAAGTATTTATGGCCTCACAGTCATTTAAGATAATCAACCAAATAGGCATTTAAACAATATTTATCAGACTTTAAGCCTTTCAGATGTTCAGTCAATAAACTCAGATTTTCATTCCTTGTTCCAAAATAACTTGAAATCTATCCTAATCTAAAAAAAAAAGCAACTGCTAGCTCTTTGATGACTTGTTTTAGCTAGGCCTGTGTATGCAATATGTGTGTGTGTGTGTGTGTGTTTGCTCTAGCTTCAGATGTGCTGAACGAGAGGAACGAGAAAAGGCGCCTGCATGTGCGCTAGTTCCCAGCCTGTCAGAGGGCTGTCGGCCTGTGATTTATGGCCACGAGACTCCAACCTGTCTTCACTGCCAGTTCAGTATTGTTACAACTGACAGCTAATGAGGCCAGACATGCTTTCAAGCCGAGCACTTAACAGAGCCTCAATCTCCTCCAGTCACGGGTCCATTATGTTCTCTCTCTCTTTCTCCCTCTGTCTGCTCTCTGCTATCCTCAGAGGAGGCGACGCCACTGAATGTTGAAGCAAGGAGCAGCTCTGCATCGCAAAGTATCCGATTCGCTGAAGAAAGATAATAAGAGATGCTCTAAATTTGAAGCTCTGAACATCGATGGACAAGTTGTTTTGAGGAAAATAGTAATGCAATCAGACAATCTCAGACTGATTAATTTATTCAATTAAAACAAAAGACGGAAAATAACTTGTCAGTTTCCATAGATGATCTACCAGCTCGGGCTGTTTCGGCGGCTGGTAGCTGGTCAGAAAGTATAAGCTGAATTTTTCAGCAATGCAGTCACTTTGTGACTCTAAAAGGAGCAAAGCAGGATTACACTCTGGGGTGATACATCAGAATGGATTCTGCTACTCATACATTATGACTGAATTTGCAGTGCTTGGCAAATGGCAGTCTGGGGTTTATTTTTGCTTTTCTTTCATTTTTTGGTGTCATACAACCTAGGTTATGAGTGTCGCTTTTGTTATTCACACTTCATGTCTCAGTTAGTGAAGCTGAAAAAAAAACCTTTCAGCAAAAGTGTCACATTTCAGTTGGGTTTGTGTGAATTTATGTTAAATCCTAAGGTTAGGATATGGTTTTATTATTGAAACGTCAGTCCATATGTTATATGAAAGTGTTCTGGGCTGCTAGGAGAGTTTTTATTCTCTCTCTCGTTCTCCTTCTCTATAATCACTATCAGAGGCACTGGCAACTCTCCCACCTTTAACCCTGGTTCCTTGTCAGCCATGATTAATGGCAGCTCGGCGCAGTGCAGCTTGCGTTGCCGCTTTCAGCATTGTTCCCTGGACACATAATGAACTCTGACAGGACTTTTCTTCTCCCCTTACTTTCCTTTTCTTTCACACTTTCACGGGCTTGTTTCAGAATGTATGCTGGCAACAGCCACACCTCCACCACCGGCTCTGTTAGATTAAACTGTAATGAGGACTGAAAAAGTTCATGTTACATGGATGTTCTGAAAATGTTCTTCAAATGTATAAGACATACTGTTCGGGCAGTCAAAGATGAATACTGAAACACTGTTTACAGTTCAGGCTTTAGGCTCTTATACAATTCTTGATCTTCTACCAGACCCGGTCTACACCCAAATCTGTAAACCAATCTGGTTGTAAATTATTACTGCTCCATTTTCAGTCAGTGAAAGAGCATTAAGTTGTTTAAAATGTCAGCACTGAATTAGTTACGTCAAACACAGGATCTGTTCATCTCTGAGGGGGGGTGTGCTCCATAAAGCACCACAGTTTATTCTCTGGTGCTCTCTGCTGGCTACGAATTGCTAGTACAACCTGCAACT
>JAODOF010000018.1:25290866-25302768 GCA_027576175.1 Sciades proops | reverse complement strand
GACATTTTACAGATTTTCTGCCCTTTTTTTTTTTTTTTCCTATGAGGACCCACTCATCCCTGGACAGGGTGGGTTTTTTTTTTTTTTTTTTAAACCACAGGCTGTTGTGAATGAGCTGATTTTTAATTTGATGATTGATTGCTACAAATTTTACTGGATTTCTTTCTGTAGATTGATATGACTGGACATAGTCCTCCAGAGTTGACCAGTCAGCATCAAGTATTCAGCAAGGCCATGAAATTATAATTAAAAAAAAAAACTTTTGTCACCATGTAGGCAGAACCATATCAGTTGTGTGCTTGTACATGATTAATTCAATTATAAATATCTCTCTCTCTCTCTCTCTCTCTCTCTCTAGCTTCTTGGACATTTGTTGCTTGTTGGCAAGAAATGTGCTGAGCAGGTGGGATTGCCCAATGGCTACCGGATGGTGGTGAATGAAGGCCCTGACGGGGGTCAGTCTGTCTACCACGTCCACCTTCATGTTCTGGGTGGCCGTCAGCTGGCCTGGCCTCCAGGCTAAACGCCCCAATCCTGATCTCCACGTAAAGCAGCAACCACAGTTGTGGGGTTTGTCAGTATCGTCATGCTAAGTTCTGTAATACGATGTTAATGAGATTGTAACAGGGAAAACAATAAATGCTTCTCCCAACCATCATACCAGTGGTGATTTTGTTTTGAATCTGCAACATTTAAACTTGTGTAGTCACACAGCATTTTCCCTCTTCTCCCCCTGGGGGCGCTCTTGCATTATTACAACAAACATGAAGTGACCATCAGTACATAAAGCTTGAAGTGTAATACTCACTGTGCCAGTACATTTGAAGAACTGCTCAATGAAGGGTGCTTTCGTTCTGCGGCTGTAGACCACTTTAGTTACTGCTGAGGAATCCAGAAATTGTAAATGATCACCTTCTGGGTTATGTTTTGTTTGCAAGTTTATCTGCTTAAAAAAAGCAGTTACTGTTCAAGACAAGTGTGTCAGGGACGGTCTTTACAATCCAGTTCTGTCCAAACTTCCATGCGTACAACAATAACGCACTGGGACAGAACGATGTCTTGCAGTGTTGGCTGTAAATGTCCATTTTAGCTTCAGTAAGTGCTTTAGGGTCGTGATGAATCCAGAACATATCAGTGCAAGCCAAGTTATTACTATTTTCACACCGTTTCTTAAAGTTTCAATTGTCAATGCAAATTGCTATGCTTTAATATTTTTATCCACATGATTTATATATTTATGTACAAATTTCATGTAAATGTATCAGCTTTTGAAACCCTGTGCCTAATAATAAAATTTATTATTAAAGCCGGTAATAAATTTTGGATGGAACTTAGGGGCAACTTAGTTAAGAAGTTTACTCTTAGAGTTATAGAAATGTATCTTAACACTCCACTTCAGTAAACACTTTCCTGGTGAATCTGATCACTTGAACACTGAGGATGAGGCTGGTGATCAATCCCAGGATGTGTTTAGTGAGTGAATTGAATCTGTGTAATAATATTTGAAGAAACCAATCAATCAGACCTTGAGAGTTCCACTATCCACAGTTACTCCACCAGTAAAACCTTTTGCATGGAACTGGATGTGCTTCTAGCAGAGTTGATGAAGATCATGAACTCCTCCAGACCTTTTGTGAGGAAAAACTTGGTCATCTGAGCTTTTGAAACTCGCCTGAATAATTAATCAATCGACTCCCAGATTTCTGGCCCGTCAAATCGTACAACCGCCAAGTTCAGAGAGGAGGCGGGGTTAACTCGTGAATATTAATGATTCCGGAAGAACTCTGACCAATAGGAAGGGCATATGGGTGGTATTCTAATGAGCAATTGACAGCTGTAGAAGAATCCCATCCAGTCCAGGCGTAGCTGGAGCAGAGATGGAGAAGAGAGCTGGAGTTTTGGGAAGAGGGAGATTCTTGTTGTGCAGCCTCAAGCTGCAGGGTTTGATCATGGACACCAGGGTTGAGTGTTAACGCGGTTCTCAGGACAATAGGAACATCTGCATGTGGAGTTCAGACTAGTTGTTGTTGTTTACTGAAAAGAAAGAAGCCCAGGGGTTTAAGGATGCACCGCGCCTTTTCGTTTGCGATGGAACGGAGCCGGTATAAGGAGAGACTGGAGGCGACCCTGGCGGGGTTGTGTGAGCTGGAGATGCTGAAACAGAGGCAGGAGAGTCTCGTCCTCAGTGCACTCAGACTCGGAGACTCAACCCCAGGCTGCGCACGCGCGGCCTGGCCACTAATCCCCCACTGCTTCCCAAGTTCCTCAAACCTGGAGCAGGAACAGCCAGGATCAGCAGAACAGCAGGTAAAAGTGATCCCGTTCACACAAACTGCACACTCATTTTAAAGGCAAAGTGTTAGCTGGTCTAATTTCAGATCCTGGATCTGAATTAGTAGAAATGGATAAACATCTGCACCTAATCTTTGGCTACACTCAGCACCTTTCCCTCTTCTGCTTGTTTATGGATGGAAAAGTGGCTTCTTGAGAGTTCTTTTCATGCATAATGGTTGGGGCTTTCTAAAGCAATTCTTTTTAACTTTTTTTTTTTTTAAGCACCTTTTTAAAAAGTTTTCCCAAGACATACTAAACAAACTGAAGAACCCTTTAGGAACCAAGCAACTAGAGGAATGTTACCTTTTTGAAGAAGAAAGTGTGTGTGTGTTTGAATGTTCTTTTTATCTAATAACGTTCAAATTACATTACATTACTAGGTCAAATTTTTACTTATGGCTGTGGAATTAATAACATCAATTCTGAATAAATAATACAGACTAAAAGACGTGACTCTGTTAAGAAAATGAATCGAATCAAATCAACATGGTTGCTTCCTTATAAGCCAGAAAGTTGTCCTTCAGGCTCTGGTCAGCTCTCAAAACCATGGAATGTCGTTTTTATGGAAGAACTTGGACCGTGGGTGACCAAATGATGACCGTCGGGATGTGCCGCAAACCCACACACTAACACTTTACTCTTGGATCCTAACAATGCTGTCCACAAGTAAATATCCTGGGTGCTGATGTATAGCTTTTTGTTTAAGTGAGCAATCCTGGTGGAGCAATTTTCGGATGTGGGATCTTGTGACTCTTGGTGGTTAGCAATTATTTCCGAAGCTAAATATAGTTTATAATGTTTTTTTTGTTTTTTTAAATTAATTCTTGCTTTGAAGCAGAGAAAAATGCAAATATATGTGATATTTGGGAAGTGTAATAGAACTGGATGCTTCAAACTGCAGGCCTCTGCTACATCTACTACAGATCTCCATGTCCTTTCCGTTCCTGTAGATTTGTTATCTGTTTTGCAGAGCATCTACAGAGGCCTAATCTCATTGTTTGAGTATGTGACAGGCCGTGGTGGAAAGAAGTGGGGGGTCTGTGTACGAGCAGCAAGACACCGTGTGTGTGTGTGTGTGTGTGTGTGGGGTGGGGCTAGAAGGATATCAAGGCTATTCTAGATATGCAGTAGGCCTGCTATTCAACAAACACACCCCAACCCACCAGACCAGATTATTCCTGGCATCACGGTGCTGACAGCAATCTGACAGCAGGCGACAGCTGGGAAAGCACCGTTCATACTGTCCACAATCTGGGTGTGAGTGTGTGTGTGCACGCGCATGTATGTGCGTGCATTGTACCTCATTGAGCAACTGCGGCAGTGTGTCATGTGCACTTTATCAGTATTCGCTCGCACGTCCGGCTGCACAGAGGTGTCTGAGTGCAGGGTGGAGATTATATGTGCACGTGCCGTTGTGTTCTGATCGACTGCTCATGAAAAATGTATTAGATTGTGGAGGGTTTAAACCGGCTCCTTGAGGTTCAGTCAGCTTCTCCTGGGTGCAGACCTTTCTTTTTTTTTTTTTTAGTTTTTCATTTAAGTGAACAATTTTCAGATGTGGGATCTTGTGACTGTGTGGCTAGCAATTATTTCCTGAGCTAAATATCATTTACGGTCAATGTTTCTCCTTGCTTTGGAGCAGAGAGCTGCTTTTAGAGCTTATTTTTAGTATAAACCCTTTTGTCTTGAGGCTGCTTCTCTAACTTTTCTCCCTGGCTAAACTCATTTAGTGGGCTCTAGAGGGTGGTGTATGGGGCCTAGGAGGAGAACTGTGTTGTAGCTGTTGGCTTACTGCTCTAATTATCACAATCGGCCTCCCTGCCAGCTTTGCACTGAAGGAGCAGGAGAGCAATTGAGACAATAATAGCAACGTTCAATCCGTTGTTGCTTGCGTGTGGACATCTTCCGCTCGGTCCTTCTTTGCATCCGGTTCCGCTCTTCCATGCTATTCCTATGTTGTGTGATGACATCATTTCATTAAGCTAACAGGCTTTGGGTGATTTTGCTGTGTGGCCAGGGGGATGGGTGTGTACTGTAGGTATGGGGGTGTAGCGCTCTAGTGTAAGGTTACAGACATGGTGCAGTTTCTCTTCCAGCCAGCTCTCTTCCATGGATGAGTGGTGTAGATTAGTCAAATGGAGTCTGTCTTTGGGTGTGTAGGAGTGAAGCAGGCTTTGAAATTGGGAATGAGATCCATGCGGCTTTGCACGCAGAGATGGGATTTGCTCATTACATCATCTTCTTGGACATTTCACACAATAATGGTGTTGTTAAACTTCAGATATTCATGCTGCAGCAAAAAAAATAAATAAATAAAATGAGCGTTATTTTGGCACATGTTCATTTCTCTGTTTACACACACTGTATTTCAGAACAGGGAATCTCCTGAGAATATCTTTATTCCTTGATTTTGGCTAAACTGCTAGACGGCCAACAGCACCATACATGGGTGCAGCTCTATTCAGGAATGTGCAAGTGAAGATAAAGAACCTTTATTGTCGTCGCTGTATTCTTTGTATTTCTGTGAAATGACATCATTGCGAGAGAATCATGGGTAGAGCAGACCACAGAGCCTTTATGTTCAGAATTCCAGCTTGGTTATTTCCTGCCGCACTAACGGAGCAGATGTGCCACCTTGCCATTGTGCCTGGTGAAGAATCATAAAGACTGCTTGTCACCAATTATGGCTTTTCATTAAAAAAAAAAAAAAAAAAAAAAAAATTGGTTAAAGGCTCTTTTTAGTCCCTGGTAGCTAGAAATATGGACTGTACACACAATCAGTTGCTGTGCCCTCCAAGAATTCTTGGTTCTAGACTCCTTTATTGAAATGCATGATGTTTTTGACATGACAAAACCTTGCCGGTGTGAATTGGGTGACAAAAATCTCTCCTAATCAAGGTACCAGCATTTTCAGTGGCGAAGTAGGTGCTGACCGACCGGCGCGGTATAGGAACAGCAGAGCAGTGTGGATTGGCCGAGTGTGTAATGGGGGGAGGGGGGGTGGTTCTGCAGAGAAACAAATGATCATTGAGGCAGTGGCCTCACAGGAGCCCCTCAACCACAGAGCATAAGCCAACACTTGCATTAGCACATTTAGATGAGTGCATAGCAACAGCTCTTATTTCGGCTGTGAACGGAGAGGGGGAAAGAAACCACTTATAAAAGACATTTCATATTTAATACATCACTGAACCTATGGTATGCGGGTAAGTGTTTTAGCAGATTGAGGGCAAAATCATCTGCATGGGATTGCTTTTACAGCCCTGCACAGCATGGTATGCTAATTTAGGCAAACACTTCAAGCTACAGTATGTTGAAACTGCAGCTGTACGCTTCAATATGCACATAATGCCATTGTCCATATTTTAAGTGTTTGAACTGACCAATAGACATAAAGCTGATGGCTTAAGAAGCTCCTAACTCTTCAATACGTCATCGTTTAGCATAATTAACAACTTTTAATGGGACTCTTTTTAGCCTGATGAAATGCACAAGGAGCATATTATTATTATTATTATTATTATTATTATTATTATGTTACAAATGAACCTGACATCTTTTTGTCCAAGCTCAATCAGTCAACTATCCATGAGTGTCTTTGAACCATTTTCGTTGTGCACTGAAAATTTCCTCTGGGCCACATGTGCACTCACTCCTACGTGTTATTTTACACTTAAGCGTTGTTAATACAAGGAATCAGGGTGTGTGGGTGATGGGTGTAGCTGTTAGCAGCGCTACACATGCAAAAAAAAAAAGCAATAGGTCTGGAATATTAAATCGGGCCTTTCTTTGAATTATTTTTTAATTTTCACACCATCCCTGAAATTTTTTTTTTCTCCGTCTGACACATTGTGTCATTTACACTCAGATATTTAGAAAAGGTAACAAATGAACTCATTTTGGAAGATGAGGCTGAGACTCAATCTCCTATTCCATTCTTTCATAAATGGAACATTGTTTTCCTTTCATTCCCAGACATCTCATAGTGTATGACTGAGTGCATTGATGGGACGCTGATTCATCCTGTCTTTCTCACTCATCTGGGAATCTTAAAGCCTACGCAGTCAGGATGCAACACACAGGCACCAGCGGTCTTCAAAGTAATGGAAAAAGTGGCATCAGACATCAGACTGTATACAGACTTCACTGATTATACGCAGTCTGTTTAGTCCCTCCGTTCATTTTGTTAATAATCAGCCTCATTTCTGATTTCTGTGGAATGTCCTGCTGAGCTAGTTTTTAGCCTCGCTTAATGAAGTACAGTGACTGGAAATCCATCCATCCATCCATACTACTAAAGGAAGGCTGTCTGTCTGTTCACCTGTGCAAATCGACACGGCTGGACGCGCGTACTCCATACTTTGCACGTGAATTGGTGACACCCCAAAGGGGCCCAAGACAACATTTTCGATTTTCCAAAACATGGGATTAGTACTAATCCAACACGCTATTAATTTCCCATAGGCTACATGCTCACGCTAACACACTGCGTGCATCCTCAACAGGGAATCCCCTCCTCGGCTTGCCTGAGAGTTTCGATTGTACGGGACCTCGCAATCAGTGCTCCTCGCCGGAGACTTCCACTAGGGCAGAGTCTATGTCACCGGCAAGCGATTTGCATCATTTTGACAGAGCACGTTGAAAATATATCGGTTCAAGTGTCATGTGTCCACTCAACTCTCCACCGGGCCTTTCAGAGGAAATCAGGTTCACAGGCAATAACTACTAGTATTGATTAACGTAGTGACATGTCTGTGATTTTTGTTAAAGAGATTGTGTTAGCTTGATAATTTTCTTTGTCCTTTTTATAGGAGGATATTCAAATATTATTATATTTATTGGTAATGCTTTAACTCAGGACAGTGTTCATAGGGCTAAATAGTGACTACGTTAGCCCTTAATGACACCAGACGTAAACCGACAGAAACATTAGCTATTTGAACAGGCATCAGTTGTCCTCGGACATGTTAGGAGTTTGTGTAATGACACGTACAGAGCTGACTAGCATCATGACCTCTGACCTTGTAGCCCTGTGTTCTGGTATGTCACAAAATAGTGATGAAAATTTAAGTGTCTCCTGAACTCAGCCCATGGTGAAAACATAACCTCCTGAAGGGACAGGGTGAAATAATATGGCTGTGAAAACACTCACTGTTATTTTTAATATCCACAGAAATATTGGTCAGGGGAGTGTGGAGTGCTCTCAGGGGCCACACAAGGCAATCGGTTCAAGTGTGAGTTACGCCCTAAATGGAGGTGTGGAGCTGAAGCTCACATTTGATATAACAAATTTCCCACTGGAGTTCAAACTTTTCCTGGCCATTTTTCTCATCTTCACTTGTCGAGTTTTGGTAAGCCCGTGTTGGTTGGCTGTAGCTTCAGATTCCTGTTCTTGTCTGACAGGAGTGGAACCCTGATGTGGTCTTCTGCTGTTGTAGCCCATCTGCTTCAAGGTTTGACATGTTGTGCATTCTGAGATGCTTTTCTGCTCGTCACGGTTGTAAAGAGTGATTTATCTGAGTTATTGTAGCCTTCTTGCCTGCATGAACAATTCTGGCTCTTCTCCTCTGATTTCTCTCAACAAGGTGTTTGACATTAGAGCCATTGCCCACTGGATATTTTTTGCATTTTGTTCTTTGTAAACAGACACTGTTGTGTAAGAAAGTCCCAGGAGATTAGCAGTTTCTGAAATATTCAGCACAAATGCATCTAGCACCAACACCACCACCACCACAAAGTTTCTGAATCACGTTTTCCCCTCATTGTTGTGCTTGCTGTGGATGTTAACTGAAGCCACTGATCTGTATCTTCATGTTTTTTCATTGCACTGCTGCCAATTGACTTACTCTTTTGTAATGTTAAAAAAATACAATAATGTCATGTTGGAGTTGTCTATTCTTTCTCTTTACTTTAGGAAAAGTGTGTTGTTACTACGAGGTGCAATTTTTAAAAAGTTCAGAGCCTGTTCCTGTTGCAAACGAACGGAGCACAGCACGGACATGCATATTCGTTAGTCGTTTTAATGACAACGTGCATGTGTGCACATTTTTACAGAGTGCAAACGTCAAATTCTGCATCAAACTCGGGAAAGCGGCAATGGAGACCCTTGAAATGCGTCAACAAGCCTACGGCAAGGAAGCAATGAGCCGGGTGAGGTGTTTTGAGTGGCATTCGCACTTCAAAGCTGGTAGAAGTCAGGGTGATCCTGATGTACACTGTTAGAAATAGGGGTACAGTACAGCAGGAGTCCATTTCTGTCCCTCAAGGTACAATCTATACTAATGTGCCCCCTAGGGCTCATTATTGGACCTCAAGGTAACTGTGTACCTTTTTGGCCCTAAAAAGGTACATATATGTTCCCAAGCAGTACATAAATGGTACACAAGTACCTTAGAGGGTCCTGCCCCAGTGACGAGCCATTGTATCCCTAAAGGTACAATAACGTACTTTTATTTTCTGTGTCCAATGTGCTTAATTTCTTGGATATTTTCAAGGGTTGTGCTCAAGGATATCTACTACCGATTTCTGGAGTTTGACACAGAATTTGATGTTTTCTCTCTGCTCAAGTTTGAGATCCCTAGTAAAATCACAAATGCACATTTGCACATTCTCACAATCATGTGTAACACAGTTTGCGATGTTGACCGTGAGACGTCATACATCATACTGGCTCAAAGTTATGGCTCGTTCCTGCTGCTTGTGCACGTGACCTTGCTGCACTCTGTTGATTAGCAGTAGGATGTTTTTTTTGTCTCCGAACTTTTTGCTCGCACCTCATACCACACACATTATCATTAAAACTTATGACACTGTCAGGACACTGAGTTTGGATTTGATGTTTGGTATCACATCATGTGACTGACATGCCAAAAATGGTCTAAGACACAAATATAGTCAGATGCCATTATATTTTAGCATAAATTGGCCCGGTTAGTGTCCCAACCCAATTACGTCAACAAAAACTCATCAGAATTGACAAAAACAGTTGGATGCCTGTTGGAATAAGCCTTAATAGAATTTTCTTTGTTGGCCTTTTACTATTGCTTTTTTTTTTTTTTTAAACCTGTTTTACACAGTCATGTCTGACTAGAGAGATGGGAAAATGCAGTGCATCACTGTCTGTCTGTCGTATTACATAATAAAAACAATCCAAATGCATCAAGCTCCAAATCTGCAGTTTGTATGCGATTGTATGAAAAGATTAAAAAACAACACACAAGTAGATTATTAGTGCCACTTCAGACACTAACGTTAGCATTCTGATGGATGTTTGCGGAAGTTAGAGAATTTTGAACAATTATTTAACTGTTGTTGTTCCAAAAATGCCAAGCCCTTAAACCCCATCAGTAGATCCAGATATCTTTAGTATTCATTTCACTGCAATTACTAAATAATTCACAGTGGCTGCAGAATAAGAAGCTTAAATATGAATAACTGAATAATAATCTGGGACTTCACAGCATTGACCAGCTGTTATATCTTCCTCTTGTGTGTTGGCTAGAACTTAACATAGCTACAGTATTATAGCAGCTTTGCCTGCAGTCTGTGCACAAGATACTGGAAATGATGCTTGTTAAGAAGAGATCAGTTGAAACCCCTTGAAAAATTTTTAAACAGCCAATAAATACAGGCATGAATGTTTTTTTTTTTTTTTTTTCAGCATACTAGATTGAAGTGAGTTAACCACACATTACTACGTCTCTATTCCCGCCCTGATGAGTCAACCAAGCATTTGGAAGCTGCTGCACTGTTCATGAAACTTTCACAAACTTAAGGTTCTGCCTGTAATGTGTGTTTAGTATTAGCAGAAAATGTTTAAATGTAGAGCAACACCATGTGACTGACTTCTTTAAAATGCATAATTTTTTTTTTTTGTGTGTGTGTGTGTGTGTGTGTGTGTGTGTAGGGTTTGATGGCAGTTCTTCAGCAGCAGGTAGGAGAACTGAGAGTGGATACAGAGACCAGTTCAGTGGATCACCTCACAAACACCGGAGATAGTGGACCAAGTTCAGGTACACCTCGACTCACTGATCTGATCTGTACCTCAAATACATAAATGTGTGTCTCACTGTTCCCCTAAATGCATTCCTTCCATAGAAGAGAGATTTTTTTTTTTCTCCCAATCTGCTTGAATTGATTAAATTTAAATCAAATTGAAACAACTTTACAGAAATACAGGTGTAGATTTTGATCAGTAAAAAGCAAGCCAGAGGTGCCAGTGACGGGGGATTAAAAACCTCCAAAACCTTGAGACCGTTCACTTGAATGTGGGCAAAAACTTACCAGCCGCCTAAAGGACACCTAAAGCTTAAAATATCTGTATACGACATCAAGCCCATGGCTCAGGTAGAGCTTAAAGTCCTGACTGGAGTAACATGGAGCATATGAGAACACCAGCATTAGTTTGCAACATGTTCTCAGTATTCATTTAGTGAAGCTGACTCTGGGATCCTTTGAACCATGGTAATATCTTCCATAGGAAAAAAAAACCGTGAGTAACAGTTTATCAGCTTGCTTGAGATTTTCCTGAACAAAAAAAGAACCATTTTGCTATGCCTTTAATACAACCCCATTTCCAAAATAGTTAGGATGCTGTGTAAACTCTAAATAAAAACAGAATGTGAAGATTTGCAAATCATGGAAACCCTAGATTTCATTGAAAATGGTACAAAGACAACATATCAAATGTTGAAACCAGGAAATTTTATTAGTTTTCAAAATGTATATACTCATTTTTAATTTAGTGCCAGCAACATGTTTCAAAAAAGTTGGGACAGGGCAACAAAAGACTGGAAAATTTGTATAATGCTATTTAAAAAAAAAAAAAAATGCCTGGTGGAAAGTCTCGCAACGAATTAGGTTAAATAACATAATTGAGAGAGACTGCGTGGGCAAATAGTGCAACAATTTAAGAATGTTTATCTGTGTAAAATTGCAAAGAATTTAGGGATCACATCATCTATGGTACATATCATTATAAGATTCAGAGAATCCAGGGAAATCTCTGTATGCGAGAGACAAGGCCGAAAACCAACATTGTATGCCTGTGATCTTCAGGCCCGGAGATGACATTACATTAAAAACCGACATGATTCTGCAGTAAAAATTGCTGCATGGGTTCAGAAACACTTCTGAAAACTATCGTTTGTGAACACGGTTCATCACTGTATCCATAAATGCAAGTTAAATCCACATATAAACAATATCCAGAAACACCGCCACCTTCTCTGGGTTTGAGCTCCTTTACGTTGGACTGAGGTGAAATGGAAAACTGTCCTGTGGTCTGATGAATTGAAATTCGAAATTCTTTTTAGAAATCATTGACCCTGCATCCTCTGGGCTAAAGAGGAGAGGGACCATCTGGCTTGTCATCAGTGCACAGTTCAAAAGCCAGCATCTGTGATTGTATGGGTGCATTAGTGCACATAGCTTGCACATCTGGGAAGGCATCATTAATGCTGAATGATATCTACAGGTTTTGGAACAACATAAGATTAGATTAGATAAAACTTTATTGATCCCTTTGGGCGGGTTCCCTCAGGGAAATTAAGATTCCAGCAGCATCATT
>JAODOF010000018.1:23608110-23618241 GCA_027576175.1 Sciades proops | reverse complement strand
TTTTCTGAGTTGAAACAAAGATAATCATCAAATTGAGTTAACTTGCATTTTCAAGGCAGCAGGTGAACTTGCATTTCTAAGTTAAACCAATTTGAAATGTTTTACAGTGCTGGAATACTGATACGTTTAAGCATATTACACGTTTCTACTGTGTGATGGTCCATCCCAGATGCCTCTGAGCCCAGAGAAGTTGACAGTGCTTCTAGACACAGTTTATATAAGGCTTCCTTTTTGCACAGAAACTTTTTAACTGGCATTTGGGGATGTAACTCCATATTATAGTACTTGACAAAGGTTTGACAAAGTAATCGCGAGCCCATGTGGTTATATCAGCTATAGATGAATGACGATTCTTGATGCAGTGCTGTCTGAGGGATCAGAGAGCACAGGTGTTCAGCTTAGGCTTGCACCCTTGCCCTTTATGTGCCGAAATTCCTCCAGATTCCTTGAATTGTTTAATGATGTTTTTATGCATCATAGAGGGTGAAATATCCAAATACCTTCCTATCTTTCTTTGAGGAACATCATTTTTAGACATTTCAATAGTATTCTCATACATTTCGTGACAAACTGAAGATCCATAGCCCATCTTTGCTCCTCAAAGACTACGTCTTTCATAGATACTGCTTTTGTACAAAATCATGATTACAATCGCGTGTTGAAACACCTGTATCAAACCACATCATTGGTAAGGTGTCACCTCAGTTTTACAGAATCTCTCCAGATCATCCAGGGTCCTAGACCCTCTCTTTTAAATGTCCTGGTATTTGATTGAGTCCATGATGCCATACACCCTAACAAGGTTTCCAGGGCCTTTGGAGAAAAAACAGCCCCAAAAGATAATAGAACTTCCACCATATTTGACAGTTGTGACAGGGTTCTTTTCATTATAGCCATCCTTCTTTTTATGCCAAGCCCACCCTGAGTGTTTATTACCAAAATAGTAAATTTTTGTTACTTCAGACCACAGAACATGGTTCCAGTCTTGGGGATTTGGAAACCCCAATATTTTACTTTTTTCTTGTAATTTGCCAACAGTGTTCCTTGGGGATTTCTTTCTCTCTCTCTTACCATCCTCCTCACTGTACGTGGGGGCAAAATAAACTTGGGTCCTGTTCCAGGTAAGTTTGTAACAGTTCCAGTAGATGTCCACTTTAAAAAAAAAATCATTACCCTAACAGTCGGCACGGTAGTATAGTGGTTAGCACTGTCGCCTCACAGCAAGAAGGTCCTGGGTTCAAGCCCAGCAGCCGGCAAGGGCCTTTCTGTGTGGTGTTTGCATGTCTGCATGGGTTTCCTGCGGGTGCTCTGGTTTCCCCCACAATTCATAGACATGCAGGTTAGGCTAATTGGTGGCTCTAAATTGACCGTAGGTGTGAGTGTGAATGGTTGTTTGTCTCTGTCAGCCCTGCGATAACCTGTCAACTTGTCCAGGGTGTACCCCGCCTCTCGCCCATAGTCAGCTGGGATAGGCTCCAGTTTGCCTGAGACCCTGTAGAACAGGATAAGCAGCTACAGATAATGGTTGGATTGATGCCCTAACAGTAGAAATGGACATTTTCAGGCAATTAGCAATTTTTAAAATAACCATTCCCTGACTTATGAAGGTCAACACACTTCTCCCTCGTTTGGTTTGTGCATTCTCTTATCCATGTTAATGGATGACTAAGGGAATTTGGCCTCTGAAAGTTCCTACACACTCCAATCAACTCAAAAAATGTACAATTTAAATGGAAAACATGCTTCAGTTGCATTCACTATCATTTCCAGGGCTGCCAGTCATAATGGAACATGGGGTTTTGTTGAAAATAATTATTTCTTGACGAGGGCTTTGTTTTTCTCTGAAAAAAAATTCAATTAAAGGTTGGGTTTTTCTGAATTTTTTCAGTGCGACATGAAGCTACTTCATCAAAAGTTGGATTTTTTCTAATCCTTTTTACTATTCATTACAAGGGATGCCAATAATTGTGCAGGGTACTGTAGCTCTAAAGCAAATTATGAGCCATTTTCGAAAGATGAATGATGAATTACCATATAATTACTAAAATTTTGGGGACATCCAGAACATAATTTTTTGGTTAAAGTGTTTATGGCAGCCCATAGAACTATATGGTCAAAAAGTTTTGTAATTTGGCACATTGATTGCGGACAGTCCCCTGATTCATTTCACCAAGTTTCATGTTTGCACCTCGAGTGCTCCAACACCACCAAAGGGTCAAATATGGAGGGGCATTTATGCATGTAATTTTTGAACCGTATGCCCGATTTTCAAATTTGAGGTACAAGCTGAGTCCAACACATCTATTGATGTCACTTTCAGCCACTGACATTTAAAGGTTGTTACAGGTCAGATGTTTTGTTCAATCTTCACAAAATTTGGCAGAGACAATCTCTAGACCAAGCCTCACAAAAGTTACTTGTTGGCTTTTTTGATTTGCTCAAGCAGTCACCCATGATAGCCAATTGAAATCAAGGCAGCAGCAGCCCTGAGGTTTCCTGTGCTGATGGTCAGCTCTGTTTAAACCATATTTTCCACATTCACCTCCTGAGGTCTGTCTGTCAGAAAACCCAGTTAGAGGAGGGAGTGAGAAGCCTACAGTCTGCCAGCTTGGCATTCAGATTAGTTGGCTGGACATTGTTAAAGGCTCAGCTGTAGTCCAAAAAGAGCATACATGCATAGGTGTTGGAGTTGTCTAGGTGTTCCAGTGTTCCAGGGCAAATTAGAGAACAAGGGCCACAGTGTTGTCCACTGATCTGTTAACGCGATAGGCAAACTGATGGGTGTCAGTGGTCTCAGGGATGTTGGTGGTCTTTCCTGACAGTTACTGGCAACTGATATGAGTGCCACTGGATGAGAATATTGTTCATGCAATTTGTCTGTGACTTTCTGGGGACTGTTACAATGACTGAATATTTGAAGTAGCAAGGGACAACAGCCTGGGCCGGCAAGGTGTTGCAGATGTCTGTATACACAGCTGGTAGCTCAGCAGCACAGGATTTCGGAACTATAGATGACACTCCATCAGGACCTGGAGCCTTGTAGGGGTTGACCTGCTGCAAAGACGTGAGAACCTGTGTGCATGTCAACTGTAGGGCACATTCACCAGAGTTACATGGTAATCTTAAATTGGTGTTCTGATTGGGGTTAGAAAGTATTGAGTCTGTCTGGAAGGGTGCTGTCTGAATTGCTGCATGTATACTTATTTCCTTTGAAGTTTGTGACAGCCTGGATACCTTGCCACATACTACGGGTGTTGTTTCCATTGTAACAGCATTCCAGTTTCTGTGTATGAGTCCTTTTTGCAGTTCTGTTAGATTTCAACAGTGCATAAAGAACCAACTTGTACTGTTGATCATCCCCATGATTTGAAGATAATGGTGTATTCCCTGATCTTATTATAGACATCCTGGTTTAACCAAGTCCTCTGGTTTGGAAAGACCCTGATAGTCCTGAGAGGCACACATATGGAGGTATATAGCCTCTGTATATTCATGGATGGCATCTGTGGCCTCTCGAAGCAAGCCTATATCAGTGGCTTCAAAGCAGACCTGTAATTTAGCCAGTGCACCATCTGACCATTCTTGCACAGTTCTCACAGTGCCTGGTCTGGTTTTTAGCCTCTTAGTATATGAGGGCTGTAGCAAGATGGGTATGTGGTCAGATTTACCAAAGTTTGTCTTGGGGATTGTATTATATGCCTTTTCTATTGTTGTAGTAATGATCCGGTGTGTTATTCTCTCTGGTAGGGAAAATGACATTCATATTTTGATAGAGCAGATTTCATGTTGCAGTGGCTAAAGTCTTCAAATACAATGGTAGCAGCATCACAGTATGTATTTTCATGTTTACTGACCATGTTGTGGAGTTCTCTTCATGTTCTCTTCATTCATTTTAAGAGGCATGTATTCCACATTAGCTGAAGAGGATGTGGATAGAACCTTAATGTCTGTACACCATGATTAATTGACAAGGACAGCCATACCCCTCCTTTGTGTTGCATTCTTCCAGGTTGCGGTTGCATCTATAGGCTGTGTAGTCTGCTGGTGTAATGGTCTTGTTAGGGGTTTTCTGGTTGAGCCATGTTTTGCAGAAGTACAGCACTGAACAATATCTAAAGTAACATTGGGTTACGAGCCTGCAGAGAAGGTCATCCATTTTATTTTCCAGTGATTGTATGTTAGCCATGAGAATGCTGGGAAGGGCTAACCTGTAATGGCTAGCCAGGTGCCAAAGTCATTGTTCCACTACACCCCGCCTGCTTCCTCCACAGGTGACTGCTCCCAGGAGAGTCCAGTGTAGCCACACAAGACTTGTGCTGCCTTCTCCATGGCAACACAAGTCTTGGTGAGCATGGAGCATGAATTGACTAAACTCCACCACAGAGCTGGTATATAAAAGTGTAATCCATTCATATTTTATACGGTCAGTAGCAATAGTCATGGGAAAGAACAGTTCAAGCAACAAAACTAAACAAAACATAAATGAGAGTACCACAACATTGCACACTGGGATGCACCATGATGACTAACACTGCAAAGACAGGGAGAGATGATATACACTTGTTCCCAGTAACCCAGTTTATGAATGCTCTTACAGTGTTTAGGCAATGCATTTCTCTCAATATATTTATGTGTTTCTCTCTCTCCATCTCCTTTTTTCTCCCACTGCCTTCAGCTGACATGAGCTCAATTCTCCTTGACAGTATTGGCTGCTAGAGGGAAGGTTATCTGGACAGACCCACAGTGCTTTAAAGGGCTGTGCCAGAGTAGGGAGACGCCCTGTGTGTTTGTGCTGTTGATATTAATGGTCTTTTGAGGTGTTGGAAGATTCAGAACTGTATTAATGTGCCAGTGAATGAAATACTGCAGCTTGCAATCGGAGGAGATTGCAGGCATGACCTTGCACATGGAAGCCAAACAGAAACACATCCAGAAACAACACCAGTGTGTGGCTAGGTATAAATCAATATCGTTATTGCCTATTCTGAGCCAAGTCAGTGATTCTTGTTGAAATGAGAATAATGTTTACTGGGACAGCTCTTTATCTAATTAGCTATTTTATCCACTAACCATTTTTACAATGAGCTGTAATTACCCTTAAATACATTTCCTTCACCTTTTATCTGCTTTGAGCTATTTATCATTACTAAATAGAAAAAATTCCAAAAGTGTGAAAAGAGGTCCCGCTCATATCTCTGTATCCTTCCAGTGAACAGCTAGTGAAACAGCTCCCATCCATTTGCTTTCCTTTATCATATACATTTAAGTATAATTTGAGTTACATTTTGTTTTTGTTTAGTGTGTCCTAATCGGTTTCACTGATGGCGGTTCATTTTTTGCTGACAGAAGCAACAGATATAATCGCCATTTTCCTTTATCATTACTATGCTTTAAAAAGAAATCAGAAAAGGGCACACTGATGGCAGGGGTGGTTGAGGCGATGCAAACTTCTGTTGGATAAACCTGTCTAATGAATAAAGAGCCATCCACTTCAACTGACAGATAAAGTGCTCTCATTTATCGCAGTCAGGGGACTGTTTCAAATTCAGAGCAGCCCCTATCTCTCAGTGCTCCATCTCTTATCTTCCCCAGGTCTAATTTCTGGACTCACACAAATGTCGGAGAGTAAAAGTGCTGATCAGAGATCAGCTCCCATCCATTTACTTACAATGGCGTTCATTAGGAGGTGAAAGACAAAACAGTGAGTTGAGGTCAGCGATTTCAATTCAGATAAAAATCCTTGTTAAACTCGCCTTTTGGTGGAGTTACTGAGTGAGAAAAGCATGTGCTTGTTTAAATTATTTAATTTTTGATGTGAACCTGCCATGAATTTATGGGAGGAGAGATTTTATATCAGCATGGAGATGAAATGATTGTCATTTTCCAGATGGCCTGAACCATTATACGTTTATTATCATCCCCTGAAATGTCCGGTGTGAAAAGTCACCAAATGAGATGAGGAAGGCTGAATGGAAACGCAGTGTCATTCATCACACAACTAATTCTCCAGTAGCCTACTTGAGCCAGGGTATGTGGACTAAAGAACATTGCTGAGAGCTTACTGCACTATTAGGCTGTTAAATGTCTCAAAGCCAAGGCCAGAAAGGGATGAGATTTACAGTAGGTCCTCAACATCCAATAATGACCATCTTCCTTGAGCAGAGTCTGAGATGTGATCTTTTGTCAGCTTGTCTGTGAACAGCATTCATCTGCACCTATGCCTTCTTAACTTTTAAAGATCAATAGCTACATGTGTATAGGCTATATTTCACCAGATTTATGTATCTGTGTGTTTATGTCCATTGTGCTGGGTATACACAGTTATACCAGGACAGTTTTATGAAACTGAGAATTATTTATTTCTAGTTTCTGAGAGGACCGATTAAGATTAGCTCTCAGTCCACAGTTGTCTATTTGTATCCAAAAACACATTGCATTTAAACACTATTGATAGTTATTGTTCTTCCTCTGAGAAAGTATTTTACATTCTGATAAATATTCTAAATAAACTGCTCACTAAGCATAAGCATACATTTAATTTGAGTAAAACATATTTTTATTTTCCAATACATTTTTAATACAGTTTAGCTGATACAGTTACTGGCCACTTGTTACTGGTTACTGGTATACATAATGAAATACTTAAACTATACATCCATCCATTGTCTGTAATCACTTATCCTGTTCTACAGGGTCACAGGCAAGCTGGAGCCTATCCCAGCTGACTATGTCTGAGAGGTGGGGTACACCCTAGACAGGCTGCCAGATCATCACAAAGCTGACACAGAGAGACAAACAACCATTCACACTCACGTCTACGGTCAATTTAGAGCCACCAATTAACCTAACCTGCATGTCTTTGGACTGTGGGAGAAACTGGCGCACCTGGAGGAAACTCACGCAGACACAGGGAGAACGTGCAAACTCCACACAGAAAGGCCCCCGTCAGCCACTGGGCTCAAACCCAGAGTCTTCTTGCTGTGAGGCGACAGTGCTAACCACTATACCACTGTGCCACCCCATACTTAAACTAAACTTAGCTAACTTGCTTCACCTACAAACTAGCTTTTGAACCTTGCTACTGGTTAACACAGACCACAAGCTGGCTTAGTGGTTAGCGTGTCTGTCTTGCAACTGGGAGATCGCGAGTTCTACTCGTGGTCTGGTCATACCAAAGACCATCATAAAAATGGTACCTACTGCCATCTGGGAAGGCACACTGCAATACAGATGTGAGTAGGGAGTCAAACTCGCATGGCTACCAGAGGAGTAGCCCCACACTGTAACCCCAGCTATATAACAGGCAAGAGGCCAAGGGCTATAGAAACAGAGATTGGTGCTGCACCCATTCGCCTCAAGGGCTGGTTAGTTCTGAGACAGGAGACTGCCTGGGAAGTCCAGATCCTGGCACAAGAGGGACTTTGACTGGTTTACACAGTATAGCATTCTAGTAAAAGATAGCTTGCTAGTGTTTGGTTTTAATCACACATTAATACTTATTCTATATGGAGAGGATTTCATGCCACCTGGAAATGCAAACATGACTTTGGGAAAAAACAGCCTAGATCTAATCAATTAGCCGACAGGACAGGCCAATGTTGAGGCTTATTTTTCTGAGCGCCTCCCTCCACTACGATGGCACAATTTCAGCACGTATTTTTCGAAAAAGAAAACAAGCCACTTTTTGAAAAAGAAAATGTTGCATTTCAGTGTGGTGTGGCACAATTTTGTCATTAAATTGCGTATAATGTCATGTAATCCCTTAGTGTAATTCCTTAGCATTGCTTTCTGTGTATCGATTAACAAAATGTTTGTAAAAATTGTGATTCTCACTCAGTATCCTTTTCCTCACACTTTCAGAAAAAAACAGCCTTTGTAGGGACAGTTCATCTGTATTGTTTTGTATTTTGCACCTGTTGTGCCTCAGGACAGAAGCTCCGATCAGGTATTCATGACACTGTTTCCTCGTGCTAGTGTTTCAGACCTAGCATCCCAGGTCTGACCTGAACACGACTTATTGGCCCACCCACATCATTCTCAGTCAGAGAGCAGCTGTGCGAAGCCACACAAACCAGATGTGAGTGGCCTCCTCACGCAGCACGGCTCCTCCTGGGATAAGATGAATGAGTGTAAAACGAACGAGTGACCTCCTCCTCCTCTCCTTCAAGAGCAGCGTGAGGGTCAGCCTCTGAGGAACCAGAGTTTATGAATGCACTGCTGCATTTCTGGCAGCCAGGGAAGCCATTACTGCAATTAATTTCCCTGTAATTGTGTTGCTATGTATCAAGTGACTCTCTAGGTATGTGTGCTGAAGGAGATTGGGAGGAAAAAGGTGATTTGTGTTTAATTAGAAAAGGGAGGAGATGACTCACATTATCAGACTGAAGTAAACTGATTAAATAACCATTACAGGTTGTGTCAAGCCTCGCAGCAACTCTGTCACCTCCCTCATCTTTCACTGTCGTCTGAAGATGATGTGAATTGATTGGCTAGATTGCTTCTCTCTCTCATCTTTGCTTTTTGTTTCTCTTTCTCTTTTATTTTGCAGGTAAGCCCCTGGTGTGACTGCTTCATCTGACTGCCAAAGTAGGATGCCTCATTTATGTTGTGCTAACACCATCATTCTGAACAGAAAGATTGCAGTAAAGCAAACTGGGTGCATTTGTTTAGTGCCTCATATTGAGCTATTGTCAAAAAACATTATAGTGGGCATCTTGTAAGGCTGGCTATGTGCTGAATATGCTGAAAAGCATTTTAGACCATAGTATTAATAAGTCAAGAAGGTGTGATACATTTATAAGAATGCTTGGAGACTGTGTTCTCGCTGTGTGATGTAATATGTTTTAATGTAATGTAAGGTAATAGAATAGAATAGAAGTGATTACTTTTGCTAGTTTGTTGGATGTGTCTGAAGCTCCTATTTGAACAGGATTATAAAATGAACATTTGGACCTGGAGTAATTCCATCATTTGCAGGTGCTCCTCGATGAATTTATTTCCATCCAGATTAGCCGTATCTGTGTTTTTCTCCCTCTTCTCCTGAGAAAGTAACATACTAAATTACTGACCTGTTTTTGTCCATCTCTTCCGTCGTCTGATCATTTAGTCCCATCCAGCTAGACACACTGATGATTTTTCAGGCAGATCCTGCTACTCGCTGTATTTAATGACCTAACACATACATCCAATTCCTGAATTGCAAAAAGATAAATGTATTGGAGTGGGTCTCGTAAAAACTTTACTTGGTAAAGTTATTAACATCCTGCTGAGAGTGAGATCGCATGAGCAAGGGAAAGTAAACAAAAATAAATCACAAGATTAGGGCTATGAATATAGGGCTATGGATATAAAGCCACATTTTATTCACATGTCACATCATTTAGTTTTCCACACATAAATGAATATACAGTTGTATCGCTGTCAGCTTCTTAATCATCTAATATCAGATGCTGCCAAATAAATTAATGTGATCATATAGCCATGTGTGATGCAGTCATCCAAGTTCATAGACAAAACAACTTGGCAGGAACTCGTCTGTCTTACATTAATTTAATTTCTGTGTGGATATCAGAGGTTTATCATACATGTAAGCTAACGACTAACAGACTTGTATGTTAGATTGCTGGATTAGCTATTAACATGGCGGTATCCTGACAATGTCATAGTGCATGCAGCATCTAAAATTATGCTAAAATTATTCATAGTATGCCTTTGAAGACACTGAGGCTAGACGGCATCAAGGCCTTGTGTTTTGAACTTGGCCATTATTATCACTATTACAAGAAAACTTGGTTTGCAACTTCCTAACCTTTTTTTTTTTTTAAATTGCAGCCAGCTAGCTCACATTGATTTGTACATTCTCATTAACGGCGCACCCAGTAAAATCAGCATCTCTTCTTCCTTTTCATCTTCCTCTGATGAGCTTTTATATTTTTTTATCAAATCTACTTTCATTAAAAGTACCAATTGCCATGTCTGCTGATGATGGTGCTAACACTACTATAGTCTCATCTCATCTCATCTTCATCCGCTTATCCGGAGCCGGGTCGCAGAAGCAGCAGTCTGAGCATGGAAGCCCAAACTTCCCTCTCCCCAGACACCTCGGCCAGCTCCTCGGGAAGAACACCGAGG
>JAODOF010000018.1:23039178-23051621 GCA_027576175.1 Sciades proops | reverse complement strand
CAACATGCAAACATGGTATCCGCTGGTAGCCATAACATCAAAGGGCTCTTTTCTAGTATGGATTATGAAGAACCGACCATTAAGAACTGCGCTCTTACTGGTGGTGCGGCACGTGCTCATTACCCTGGGACCTGTTGACCAAGCTGCTAGGAAGGAGAGAGCATCGGTGGGCCAGCACAATCCACCCATGCTTTCTTTTCTTTTTTTTTTTGTGCAGGCTGTTCTGTAGCTAAAATAAGACAGTTGATACAGAACTTGGATCTGTCGTGTGTGACAGCCAAACCAAACCAACTGCTCTTTATAGTACTTTTTAATGTAGAAAGATTTAATTTCATTATTTTTGACGGTATCTCTTCTCTACAGTATTTCTTCGCATGTGCCTAAGACTTTTGCACAGTACTGTATGTATTTACGCTATCAGTCAAAAGTTTGTACACCCCTACTCTACTCATTCATAGTTGTTTTTTTTTCAGTATTGTGACTATTTTCTACACTGCAGAACAACACTGAAGACATCAAAAGTATGAAACAATATATGGGACAGATATGGAATTATGTGGTAAACAAAGTGTTAAAAAAAACAAACTACGTTTCATATTTTAGATTCTTCAAAGTAGCCACCATTTACCTTGATGACGCTTTACACACTACTGAAATTATCTTAACCAGCTTCACGAGGCAGTCACCTGGAATGCTTTTCAATTAACAGGTATGTCTCGTCAAAAGTTAATTAGTGCAATTTCCTGCCTTCTGAATGCATTTGAGATTAAAGAGTAAATAATAATAAAAATAAAGTAAATAGCCCTATTCCACAACTGTAGTAATCCATATTATGTCAAGAACCGATCAACTAAGGAAAGAGAAACGACATCCATCATTTAATTAATAAAAACAAAGAAAAACCATTACGTAAATTAGAAGGTGTATCCAAACTTTTGACTGGTACTGTATGAGCCCAATGACCATGCTCCAAAGCACTATTAAATGAACGTTTAAAAAGCAGTTTGGATTATATAATCAGAGTAATTGGCAATTAGGATTTGCTTAGTGGTACAAAACAGTACCTAATCACAAAATTATAGTTACAAATCTTAACTTTATTTTTTGAAACTTAAGCACAAAAGTATAGAACAAACACTACTCCTAGTACAAGCTTGGCCAAACATTTAGTCACACATATTTCTCTGTACAAAATGGCTGTTTATGTAGGAAAACGTGTCAGAAATAGGATTTACATGAGCCGTCTCCAGCCATTAGTGTCATGTAAGATGTTTTGGGATTTCGCTCCCCCACGAGGCAGTCACTCTGAGTCCTGGCTCCTTACTGAGCTGCTCTGATCTCTAGACCTGCCAGCTATGACCCCATTAGCATACTTGCGTAAACAGGCTTCACTTTCCATACAAAATAATGTGGCTGATCGGAATAAGCAATGAGTGGCACTCGTAGAGCTTGCCTTTGGCTGCTCATCCCTGACCAGAGAAATGGTTTTCTTCAGTAATGACTGGTTAGAATTAGAAAAGGTTAGCTTGAGAACAGTGTATTTGGCCCTGTCACAACTGGAACAGTGCCAGGATGGCTACATTTTCCTTCTAGATATGAAGTTATCTGATGCTATATGGTTAAATTTGAATGATTAAGGGATAGTGTCAAGTCTGATATTATGTTTTAAAAATGTGAGAATTCAAAACTTCATAATTAACATGCTCTTCAAATGGTATCCAAGATTTATTTTGTAACAAAATTCAGAGTTGACGTTCATAGTTTCTAGCTAGTCTATTTTTCACTTTGGTTACCGCTTTCCGACAATACCCATAATGCTTTTCAACTACCTTCTGATAGTGTTGCCAGTAGAAATGAGCTCTTCTCTCATCTCATCTCAACCTAGAGTTGAAGCAGCACTTTAATCAGTCTGTCCAGTTCTCTCACTTCGTCATCTGTACGGATCAGGTTCCAAAAACTCAGCCTTCATGATAATACCATCCATGAACATCATCATGCTCATCATTTCATAGCTCACTAACTAGTTGAGTGTAACTCAGTACAACAGTGGTGCATAGCTGTATAGGTGGGTTGCATCCGATGTCACATCCGCCTCATTTGATATGCAAGACATGAAGTGGTGGTCAGCTAAGCTCACTGTTCACAAAGTGTTACTATCGCTGGGGCGCCTTGCTAGTCATTAAAATGCCTTACGCTTGTGTTGTTTTGGGCTGCTTGAATCAAACAAACCGTGAAACTGATGAAAGTTTCTTCAGGGTTCTCCATGAAGTGATAGAAAGGGTGAAAGAACAAAGGATTTTACCAAAAGATGACAAGAAAGGTGGATCTTGAACCTTTTGCTGTGATAGAACGTAGTGGAGTCGAAGAACGCTCGAGTTTGCAGTGATCACTTCATGAAAGGTTTGTAAATTTCTCTGATTTATTTCATTTGGATTCACAAAATCACTTTTCTCGCCCTTTTCCATTATTTCGTGATGTTTTGAAGTTCAGGAGATGCTTAAGTCCTCAGATGTGTTTACTGTTTGGTCATGGCCGCCATATTGTAAACTAACGCACGTGTTTTCACTTTATTTATCAGGATGCCCGAGCAATCTTTACAAGGACAATGATGTAGATTGGGCTCCTACACTGAACTAGAGAGATAAGATAATCGAGACAATCCACATAAACACAAAAGCAGAGCTCATGAGTTAACAGCACAAAACTGTTTTCTCGGCCATGCAGTTACAGTGAGCCATGATAACTTCTCCATCCTCTTTTACCAATACCCAGGTCTTTAACAGGGTTTCTGTACATCTTTGTGAATGATTTACCCAGAAGAGAAGAGCAGGGAGGATTGAGAATCGAGCAGCTAGCCTTTGTTTACACCCGATACTAAAATTTGTAGCGTCCTAGTAATCAATCGTTGCAAAGACGTGTACAAAAAGCCCAAAAATTCCTACTCACCTGGGCATAAACGATACAGGATTCATCTTGTAGTGTCCTAATCCGCAGATCTTTAACCCAGCCACATATAAAAAGTTGTACGCCTCCATGCTCTTCCAGGTTTTCATCTGTTTGTCCATGTAGAACGATGTCTTCAGCACCAGGTAGTTTGAGATATCGGTGAAGTCCTTGGAAAAATTCTTCTTTACTAGCATGTAAGGCTCTATCCCATTGCAAAGAGCAACTTTCTTAAGGTAACTTGGCCTCTAAATTGCAAAAATATTCAGAGACTGTTTCACTAGCTCTTTGCATAACAGCAGCCAAATTGGTTTGCTTGACCACCACTTCATTCACTGAACGTAAACTCACAAGCAAAAGTCACGTGACTGAATATAACCTATTGCATTCTGGAACTGTGAGCCTAATATTGCTTTTCCACTATTTTGATGTTGGATTTCTCATTAATATGACATTGAACTCTGGTGGAAAATGGTGAGTGAGCAAGGAAAGTTCTTGCCCCTCTTCTTGGCTTCTTTAGGAGCAAACAGTGAAACGTGACTTATCAATTCTGTGTGAGAATTGATATGTTTGAGAACATTTTTTGACCAATAAACACCATTGGAGCTGCACCAGCAATGGAGACAACTGCTAACTTCTTATCACTAATCACACAACACAAATATTCACTATTTAATGTGTTTCAGAGTGGGCTTTTCTTTTAGGTTGAGAAAAATGTCAAGGACCCCACTTATTACTTCAAGATTTGTAAACTCAGTAGAGATACTGGTGAGCACGAGCTGGCCACACACACACGCCAGTGGAGACCCAGCATAAAAGTGATGCGGTGAAGTTACCGTACCAGAGCCGTATAGATTCCATTGCTAAACTCTCTTCTTCTCTAGCCTGTAGCAGTCTCTCCACTCGATACTATTCCTCCGACACATACAACTGTTCAAACAAGAGCTGAAGGCCTGCTATTAATGGCCTTCTCTTTAGAAGTCGAGACGAATCACTGGCCTAAGCCCCTCCCTGGGCTGCTGCATTTGTACTTATTCAGTGCCTCACTAGCAGAGTCACACTGTGTAAACAACATGAAGCATACAGAATGGGTTCTCCTCTGCCCTCTCCTTTTTAATTTAGACATCTCAGCTTCACTGCTGTGGGACATTAGGGAGCATGGCTAAGGAGTCAGACTAAAAGCACAGTAAGATTGTAGCCCTGTCTTCAACTCTCTTTCCCTTTTCCTCCCCATCTAGTGTGCATCCTAGCAAAACGAATCATCCCTGCCAGAGGAGACAGGCACCATGTGCTGCTAGAGATAGCAAATGAGATTTATGCAATGAAAGATGAGACGCTCTGTTCAGCAGAACGCACTGATGGCTAAAATTGAATACACAGCGCAAAGTCGAGGACTGCAATTGATACTCGGTATTAAAGCAGAATTTGAATGGAGACGCGGTGGTGATAATAATAATGGTGCTCATCATCATTCAGGTCTGTCAGTTTGGGCACAGCAGCCCTGGTACAATGGTCAAAAAATTTTCTATGTAGCACAAGGCTGAAAAATGTTCTTCTGATTAGGTTCCAGTTGCAATACTGAAAGTGAGTTGAAAACTTGCTAAAAACTCTTTGACTACCTCTCTCATTCTACTCCCAGTGTGGAAAAATAAATAAATTAATTAAAACATATATCTATTATTGAAACTTAAGGGGAGGATTTTTTCTTTTTGCTAGGTTTTTTTTTTTTTGGACAGGTGGATAGTTAAAAGACTGAGAATAAAATAAAGGGCATAAAACATTTTGTAAAAATGACTCATTTCCCCCATGTCGATCCACAAAGCTCTGCACAAAAAGTAGGAGAGCAGTCCATTCCTAAGAAATTCAAGTGAAGGTCCCAGATCTTGTAATATTAAATAAAAGACTGAAAAGAAAGTGCAAAACATTTTTTCTTGTCTCATTGGTCATGGGATTGGTCAGTTTTGCTTGTGGAGCATCATGCAAACATTGAAAGTGAAGTGAATTGAGCTCCATTTCTCTGCACATTACTCTGTCCATTACTGAGCTCAATAATGCAAAAATTCACATCTGTGCTGTGCATCCAATTGAAGATAATGATGTGTTTGAAAGCACACTGGTAAATTTTCCACAAAGTCACTTTGCTATGAACAATATTTGGCTGGATTTGCAGTGGCTTCGCCATTGATCCAATTCCATCCAAACTACCCAATAATATGTATGCAAATACACTTTGATTTCCAAAAACGATCTCTAAGATCAATAGACCAGAAATTCATCATTGTGGTTTTAAGCCATGTGACTACGTTACATTACAGGCATTTAGCAGATGCACATACTCAGATCAGCCTGGGGATCAGTTGGGGGTTAGGTTCTTTGTTCAAGGGTACTTCAGCCATTCCTGATGGTCCAGGGAATCAAACCGGTGACCTTTTGGTCCCAAAGCTGCTTCTCTAGCCATTAAGCCATGGCTTCCCTATGTTTCTTAGTAGTAAGAAGCCAATGCAAAATGCCAGGAAAAACATGCTTGAGTAAAGCAGGCTGAGGTCTAATAACAGATTAGACTGGATAACTTCTAATCTCCCCTCATCAGGCAGCAAACGGAGTAAGCCGGTAAGATGAGCAGTGACCTCCTCATCAAACCTGAACATCTTCATGTACAGCCAGGAGGGTGAGACTGAAGGAGAAGTAAGGAAGATTTGCTTCACTGGGACTGATGTAAATTGGCTACTTTGATGATGATAACTAGAAGAAGAGAGGGCAGAAGGATAAGGAACAGCTGGCCTGATTTTTTTTTTTTTTTTGCGCGAGAGTGGAATAACACTGATGTGCTGCTATTTAGAGTAGAACAGTGGCCTAGAGCATGGAGATGAAGTGTGACTCCACGGTAAGGAGCAGAACATCTCAAATGGGTCAGAATGAAGTGAATATTAACTAGAGCCATGCAGAGGAGAGAATACTGATTGCAATAGATCAGGTTTAAGAGGAAGCAAGAGAAAAATGGGAGACTTGCATCATTCTCAGTTTAAGCGAGTTATTCTTTCTCTAATAAGAGCTAACATTACGCTTTTGCCAAAACTCAAATCCAACTGATTCAGCATATAATAGCATTTGTATAATCACATACTGTAGCTCCCAACAGATAATAATGTAAACACGAAAGATTAAAATCATTTGTCGTTGCTGACCGAAAACACTAAGAGTTGTGAAAGACACTGGTGTACGCAACTCTTGTTAAACAGCAGAACCCAACGAGAGCAGAGTCAGGCAATGATATACTGCCATCTAGGGTTTATATTACAACACTTCTGCACTTCAGTCACACTTGCCGGAGAATTATAACACACTGCCTTCAGTGCATTCAAGTGTTAAGGTCAGCCCAAAAATATAACACTGACCTAAACACTTAAATTTTATATATAGCTGGATTGTTATCATAAACTCAGTTCTGCCCAATCTCACTGATAAATATCACGCTCAGTGGCTTTCAAACATGCTACGCATTAAATACAATACATCCATTATACAAACAAATGACTGAAATAGCAATAAGAGAAACCCAAGATCCACAAACGATGGCCACTTGGCGCCAGTAGTGGTTGCCTAAGCGGCAGGTTTCCAAGAACCAGCGGCAACTGGGTTAGGCTTTTCCAGTAAGCTGGAAATTGCTATTGGCAATCCAGGCAGATTAAAGTTAAAAAAAAAAAAACACTAAAAGGAAATCAAGTTTATTACGACAGAGCGCTGTCTGGGTGAACTCCTCTTAGGCTTCAACAAATAGTAGACAGTGTCTTTTTCTTTCTCCCTGTCCCTTGGCTCACGTCTGCAACTCTGCATTCATTCCTCCTCCTTCTTCTTTCCTTCCAGTAACTGTCATTCGTTGTATCACTAATGCTGAAGGTAATGATAACGAGGTGGTAAAGCAAGACTGAACACATTTCCTCTGCACAATATATTCACTCGTCAGACTACGCAGCTTCGTTGTTTGGGTTTTTTATTATTATTATTATTATTTTAAAGATATTGATTGTAATCATGAATAGGAGGTCTGAATCTCCTGGTGAGCTTTAAATCTTTTGCACACGCTGTGCTGCTGTATTAACTCACTGCTTTATGCTGCAGCAAATAATCATCTCTCGTGCTCCCCAGGGTTCCTTTTGTCCGTCACAAAACCTGAGGCACTGTTACTACCTGAGGGGGAGCAAGTCACCACACGAGGGAACAAAAAAGAAATAAGTTTTTCTCCTCCTGAGAAGACGGCTAAATGTGCTAATTAAGAATTTACTTTGACTGGACTACTTTAAAGACAAAAATTAAACTGGTCTCAGATCTGTGCAAAATCTCAGGTCTTGCTCTAAAACTGTAGTTACAGAAATGTGTAATTTTAATAGCATTACACTGATGTTTTTAATTAACATTTGACAAACTTTGTCTTATTTGAATCATACAGATAAGATTCATAGCAGTTTGGCAGATAAATATGATTAATATCAGCAATTTCTTTTTTGTTGTTACTCTAATTTAGTAATTTCTTATGTTGATTAAGAAATTTACTAAGGACTTACTTACTACTATGTAATAAAATATAATTAAACGTAAATGTTCATCGGTAGACCTTATTGAGATATTAAAATACAGAAACTCAAATGGAATGAATACCGATTCAATTAATTTTACATTGACAGTATAACAGTAATCAGAAACAGAGTAGCACTGTGAATGTAACAAGAAATACACAATACAATAATTGTACAATTTGCAGTCAGCGATACAGTAATGGATTCCAAAATGACCAGGAGTGTGTCAATGTCATCGATTGGGCATTTAACTAAATGCTGAGCATGTTTAAAAGACCAAACTTTTGGTAAATAGACACAAGCAAGGCAAACAGGGACAGGCGGTTATTTATCCTATTTATTTATCTGGCACACAGATCCTCAGTGACGACCTCTATCAAATATTTACCATTTGGCAGATTGTTCAGCTGTGATTTGATCACAAATTCTTGTCATCTCACTATTTCCTGTTGTGTCTACAAAAAAAAAAAAAAAACCCCACACACAATGCACTCTTCATATTAAGATCTCCACAGCAGATTTTTTTTTTGGCATCTAAGAACTTTACACCATAACACATTTGTCAAAAACAATAGGGAGTATATTTTGTACATGGCTTCCGGAGGAAAACACTTCTAGCAAGTGGACAAAATAACGTGCATGACTGGGTTAAAACGCTACATCAGAGGAAGAAGCCCTTATTTGTAACATTACAGCAGAGTGAAATTATTTTCTTCATATATCCCGACTTGTTAGGAAGTTGGGATAAGAGCGCAAGCTTAGCCATAATACAGCACTCCTGGAGCAAAGAGGCTTAGGAACCTTGCTCAAGAGCCCAACAGTGGCCGGTTGGCAGAAGGTTGAACCCCCAAACCTTCTGATCAGTAACCCAGAGCCTTAACCATTGAGCCACCACTTCCAAACATTATTGTTATTCAATACATTCGCTTGTCTTGGAGCACCACAGCTGTAATCTCAACTTCATCTCTGTTCTCTGTGTTGAACCATGTCCATGTGAAGTTTTACATATTGTCCGTGTAGCTTTCCTCCCAACAACTTGCTGGTAGGTAGACTGGTGACACTAAAGTGCCACTTTTAGGTGTGAATGACTGCAAATGTATTGAGGGGATGCGGGGTATAATCTCACCTCATGCAAAGTATTCCTGGAACAGGCTGAAGATGAATGATTTTTTTATCAGCATTTACATGAGACAATTATTGCTAACACCAGGGCTGTTATTATGATTAACAATCGATTTATTGCACCCTTGGAGAGAAGATAAAAGCATTGCAAATGTCTGAGTGCGAGTATGGATCTCCCAATGCACTGAGAGTCTGTACATTAGTAGGAAGGAAGAGTCTATGCAAATGGATACAGAAATATAATTTAAAAATTTAACTATAAATCAGAAAATGAAGTGGTTCTACACAATTGATTAACATGGCCCCGAGCATAGCACCACACAATATTCTGATATACAGGCAGATTTCATTCAGCACAGGGATTTGCATCACACAAAAATATTCCCTTTATGTATCAAATTAAAGGCTTATTTAAAGATTACTTAAAAATGATGTCATGAACAATATCAGTTCCATGTGGTGACAGGATATGCATCTAAGCATCTTGGTTGAGGAACATTGCCATCTTTGCAAAACGAAAGAATGAGACACGACAAGGGAGTCGAAGCAGTCCAGTCCAACACGATCCATGATTTCAGAAAATAAAGACAGCTTGGATACAACGTCAATCCTTTGGTCTGAATAAATGGGTCGAATTCATGCCATTTCGTTGAGTCTTGTTCATCATTCTTCTCATTCAGGAGACAAGGGTGTAAAAGTCCGTGTCTGCATGTTCACTAAAATGGTCTTCACTGCTCAAAACAACTTTTGTCTCATTCAAAACCATGTAAACAGTTTTATGTACATTTTATTTTTTATCGGCTGGGCATTTTTTCTTGCTCTTTTTCCATTGCATCCATGTTCACAATTAAATCATTTGTCTGTGATGGAGTTTAGAAAAAGGTCTCCCTACACAGGGGGCATGTGGACTTGTTGCTTGATGTAAACCATTTATACTGGGGAAAAAAAAAAAAAAGCACAAAGAAATTCTTAGTACTGAAAGCACAGGATAAACAATTTACCATGTGTGAGATACAGAATGTATGTGAGTGAGTGAGACAGACAGACAGACGGACAGATAGATGGACGGACAGACAGACAAATAGACAGATTGACAGAGACAGATAAACAGACAGACGAACAGACATAGATAAACAGACAGATTGACAGACAGACAGGTAAACAGACGGATGGACAGAGACAGATAGACAGACAGACGGATAGAGTGGAATATGAAACTTACCAGACAAGCAGAGTGGAACTTCTTCTTACAAGTGCGACATGCTTTTTTAGGAAGTGAATAGTTGGATCCGTGGATGACGGAGAAGCAGATCATGCAGTCCTCCACTCCCTCAAAACGCTTATCCACATTGTTCTTCCACAGAGACAGACCTTCCATGATACTGCCGTTCTACACACAACATACACAGTACGCACAGCCACATACAAGTTATAATCCAAATTACAAGTGTGTTAGTATTTGAGCATACTGAAGTCTACGTGTGAAATAGTTATAGCAGCTCTAGACCGGTGTTGCCCAAGGAAACTTGTTTACATGCAATGGAAATCAAAAGAACAGAGAAGTTTAAGATAAATTCAAAACTCAATTACTTCATCAAAAGGAAGTCAGTCAGTCAGTGTTCATTTTATCCAATCCCTATTTCTCGCCCAGCTTTGTGTGGATTGTACCTGACTCAAAGTGGGAAAATAAATAATATTTAAATCTACCAGTAAAACATATTTCTTTACGTATAAAACTTGAGGAGGTGGCAGAGTGGTATAAAGAAGAGACTGGTGGAAATTTGAATTTCATTATGATTTAAACGGACAGAGGTGTTTAAGATATTTCTTATGCAAGTCTGCAAGACTTCAATAACTTAAGTTCACTATTCATGTTTAGAGTGACTCACACCCATATGTGGTTCTTCCCCAAACTGCTGCCACAAAGTTGGAAGCACACAACTGTCTTGAATAATCATGTACGCCGTAGAATTACAACTTCCCTTCACTGGAACTAAAAGGGCCAAATCTGTTCCAGCATGACAATGCCCATGTGCACAAAGTGAGGTCTATGAAGAAAGACATGGCTTGCCAAGGTTGGAGTGGAAGAACCCAAGTGGGCTGCACAGAACCCTGACGTTAAAAACAGCTCTGAAATGAACCAGAACACACATTGCACCCCAGGCCTCCTTGCCCAACATCAGTGCCTGACCTTACTAACGAAGGGGCAAATTGTCACAGCCATGCTCGAAATTCTAGCAGAAAGCTTTTTCAGAAGATTGGTAGTTATTCTAACAGCAAAATGGGTTGTAATAGTCAGGTGTCCACACACTTTTGGCCACATAGTGTATATGTCAGACGTGTATGGCAGGAAAAATTGAGAAAACAAACTTCAGGATACGTCATTAATCTTTTCCAACATCCAAGTCTAATATTCTTGAAAGTGTATTTGGTGCGAAAGCAGGTTATTAGTCGTACCTGGTGTGTAAGGTAGGTGCTGAGCTGCAGCATCCAGTTGCGCCACTGCTGCACCGCGACGCCGACCCTGCGGCCACTCTCTACAATAATGGAGCCCAGAGGGTAGTTCTGAGGCAGCTGGATCACGAGCTCAATAAAAATATCATCCACCGAGTATGTCGCTATCACCTCTCGTGTAGCAGAGCGAGCTTTGACCTGGAAACATAGATATATACATGCCTTACTGGTACACAAAAGTTCTCAGGGTGATATCTGTAATGAAATATGTGCAGGTCTCATCCATAACAACATTCAATTTCCAGACAGCTCTAAATTATGAGAACTGTGAAAGCTTTCTTTTAATATAAAACAAGATATCTCACACCACACACTCTGATCATGATCTCGTAGCATATGCAAACAAAGTGAAGCTTTATACGAGCTATAACTCTCACTTTAATAGAATATTTAATCAGCTTTTGAAATTGAACCTTTTTAATTTGACTTAAATGGCCCTTAGTGAGAACAATATGGAAGAAAAGCAGCCATCAAATTTACACTTTATCTGATATGCAAAAAAAAAAAAAGATGCAAAAGACTGGAATACCTTAGCTCCCTGTGAATTAACACTACATGAATGTACCCACAGATTCTCATACAAAATTGTTTCTGCATTAAAAAAAAAAAAAATCTAACTGCATATTGGACACGATTAAAGGTTTTGACAACTTATGATCCAAACCAGTAGCAGTATTCCAGCTCAGTGAAGCCAAGCCATTTTTAAACGCTACTAGTTTTTCTGAACACACTCCAAGTGTGTGAGCGTGGAGGCTGAATCAAAGCAGTACTGCTGCCAGGGCTATGTTTTATTTAACAGCCCTTTTCTGAGCAGTTGTCTGCAATTCCAAACAAGCCTCCACCAACTGAAGTTTAGCATAAACCATTCCATTGTATTTGTCACAGCATGTGAAAGCCTGATATCAAGTTTACTGCACCGTGTCTCACCGTCATGCTGTCAAAGGTCTGCGTGCTGGACTGCACTGAGGAAATCTCCTGAGCTGATAGCACACTGCTCACATACTTGCTGGTGAATTTATCCACGGTGCTAACCACACGCTTCTCCTGACTGTTCCACCACAGACGCACCATCGCAGGCAGATCCTTCAGAGCACTGTAGTACACAGAGCAGGCCAAGTGTGGAACCTCGGACTGCAAACTGTCCTCCTCTGTCACACAAAAAAAAAATGAAGACGTACTGAATTTCGAGAGCCAAATGAAATTTGATGCTTGATCAAAAGTGCTTCTGAGAACCACCTGAAACAAGCCTCTGAAAACCTGGAATATTCGTGCTATTACAGAACAGTATGA
>JAODOF010000018.1:22878146-22894942 GCA_027576175.1 Sciades proops | reverse complement strand
GGAACCTGTTTGTCAGCAAATCATGACAGGGTACATGCTCAAAGCTTTATATGGATCTCATCAGTGTTGTGATAATTGTCAAATCTGACAATTTCAACCTTGCGGGGACATTTGGATGGTCCCCACAAGGAGCAGGGGTGGTGGAAGTGACTCTGTGATCCTGAGCAGGATAAAGATGAATGAATGAAATAAAATAATTAAGAACAGGTAATTAGCTAGTTGATAAAACAATTATTTTATTAATTACAGGCTGGCGTAGCAGCAGTAAGAAAGAAAGACAGTGGAAGGACAAACAGGGCATGACACAAAAGACAGATAGTGAGTGTCGGACTTCCAAAATACCCAGGAACCTGTTTGTCAGCAAATCATGACAGGGTACATGCTCAAAGCTTTATATGGATCTCATCAGTGTTGTGATAATTTCTCTCATACTATTTCTTGATATTTATACATTTAGCCTATAACCATTATAATGGCTTTGTTTTAATGACAAACAGCATGAAGTACAATACTATGTTTATTCATTAGATTATACCCTATGAAAAGGTCCTTCTTATAGTAAGGCTGTGCTAGGATGCAGACTCAGGACAAAACAATTCAAATTAAGATCAAATGCATAGATTTTATAGAATACATTGGTTACATCATCTTATTGCCAAGTTGAACAATAAGAAAGCAGGTCCTGAAGATTAAGCCAAAAGTTTGCAGTGATTTTCAGTGGAAGTTCAAACATCCAGAAGATTGAATGCCAGTGAAAGAGGTTCAGTGTGTGTGTGTTCCATGAAATGTTCATCTTCAGTGTTGCTCTTTATGTCCCACCAGGTGTTTGGTTTCCTCCACAGTTCAGTGCTTTATGAAGCTCCCTCACATCAGTGGAGTTTGATGCGTTTGGAGTCCAGAAGAAAACGTAGTAAATCGCTAAGAAGAAGGCGGCGATGGAAACGCAGAGAAAGTAAGCGATGCCCATTGCAACCTTAACCCAAACCTTGGTGCTTGACTTGGCCTGGTTTATCCACTGATCAGCCGGATAACTCGGTCTCCTGGATGCGTTTCCGCTCAGCCTTCCTCCTGCGCCTTCTTTGCTTCCCCTCATCGTGGGATAAGAGCGAAAGTCCTTACAGAACGTCTTCTTCCACAAGCGTACTGCGTCGGTCTGGGACACAGCTTGCTCACAAGTCTCCGCACTCGGGATGGAGCAGCTCAGCTGCAGCTCAAGCGCGCGTCACCGCAGGAGAAAGCACGCGCACTGCCTTCAGAACATGGGCGGGGCTTGTGGTTCCAACTCTGGTTTTCGGCTCCAAAAAGAATATATGGTTTTAAAACAAAAGTCAACCTTGAGATCCTTTAGAACAGCGTTTCTCAACCTTTTTTTTTTTTTTTTCAGTCACCCTTCAGAAGTATGCAAATTCTCAAGGCACCCCTATATAAAATATACTCAAAAACTACACTGCATCCCCTGACGCCCTACCACCACACACGCACCTCATAATGCTTTGTTCGGCAATGAAAAAAAACACCTGCAGGCTAATTATTACACAGTCGCGCTGACCATACATTGACCCCGGTGACATGGGAAAGAGGGCCGTGAGACAAATTTTGATGATGCATGAGGCGACGATCGTGTAACTGTCGTTTTTTGGAATTTTAATTCATTTTATTTATTTCAATGTTAGAATATATCATTTTTTTGACGGCACCCCAGGGTGCCACAGCACCCCGGTTGAGAAAGGCTGCTTAAGAAAGAAAGAACTTTATTTATCACACACTTGTGAAATTCCTCTCTGCATTTAATCCATCTGAAGCAGTGAACGCACATGTGAGCAATGAGCACACACACATACCCAGAGCAGTGGGCAGCCATGCTAACAGTGCCCGGGGAGCAGTTGGGAGTTAGGTGCCTCGCTCAAGGGCACCTCAGCCCAAGGCCATCACATATTAACCTAATCGCATGTCTTTGGACTGTGGGGGAAACCAGAGCACCCGGAGGAAACCCACAGGGAGAACATGCAAGCTCCACACAGGAAGACCCCCGCCGGCTGCGAACCCAGAACCTTCTTGCTGTGAGGCGACCGTGCTAACCACTTACGCCACCGTGCTGCCCTATATTAAACACAGTTTCAGCCATAGACCAAAATCTTGTGTCACATCTGCATGTGTTCATGCTCGGAGCATGCGCCTACTCACACCAATGCTCAAGCTCATTAGAACTAATTGCTGTGCACCTGTTCCTGAGCAGAGTGCAATCACAGCAGGCATATAAGGACTCTCACAATACACAGACTTTGCGAAGTATACACGCTGTACATTGTGTCTCATGTTACCAAGGCTTTTGTCTTTAAATTGCCTTTCTGGTTTTGACGTTTGCCCTTTGTCTCAGCCTTTAATATTCTGTCTGTGCCTCACATTACCCTTGCCTGTTTCTCAACACTGCTTTTACATTATGTTTTGGACCTGATCGCCAGCATGCTTTTAATAAAATCTTTCAGCACTTACATCCATCTACTGCCTTTACGTGATAGCTTTGTATCAACTGTCCAGTCTCAGATCTTAATCTCTCTAAATGAGGCTTTATTAAAGGCTTGGAGGATGAACCAGTTAAAGATGGAGATAAATAACTAATTAATTTGTACTAGCATTGGTTCTAAGAAAAATAGGCGCCACAAGTGCCTAATTAAAGTGACTGAGATCTGACTGAGACCTTTTTCAGTTAGATCAAGACTTTTTTAAACTTGCATTTCTCATTTACTAAAAGCACACATTAATTCTAAAGGATTTAAAATAATCCTTGAGATTTAAACAAAGTGTCAAATGTTAATATGGGATGATCAAAACCGCCTGACTGGCAGGAGATTTATAACATTAAATTGTGACAACTTATTTCTTATTAATGAATCTGTACTGAATTAAATTAAAGTAGCAATATAATCAGACTTCTGTTTTCTGTCTGTAATCACCCAAATGAGGATGGGTTCCCCTTCCTCTCGAGGTTTCTTCCTCATGTCGTCTGAGGGAGTTTTTCCTTGCCGCCATCGCCGCAGGCTTGCTCATCGGGGATAGATTAGGGATAAAATTAGCTCATGTTTAAAGTCTTTAATTCTCTGTAAAGCTGCTTTGCGACAATGTCTATTGTTAAAAGTGCTATAAAAATAAACTTGACTTAAATATCATGCCTGCTAATAAACACTCTTCCTGCACTTAGATCCGTCTACCGCCGTCTATCTTGCAGTGTCCTGATCCCCAGATCTTTAACCCAGCCACATATAAAAAGTTGTTCGCCTCCATGCTCTTCCAGGTTGTCATCTGTGTGTCTGTGTAGAACGACGTCTGCAGCACCAGGTAGTCTGAGATGTCAGGGAACTCAACAGATGGATAATTTTCCAACTCATAAGAAAAATCCTTCTTTGTTAGCATGTAAGGATCTAATCCCATTGAGTGGTTTCTATATTCACTTCTTTTGAGTGTACTTCTTGGTTTTAATAACTTGCTTGTTTGCTGAACACAAACAAGGCAATAAGTTCTTGTGTTAATGGACCAGACTCCACTTTTGGATCATTAAACCCTTTTGACTGAGAATGCCCTGCATGCAGGGTTTGGCTTCTGGCACGTCCATACAGTTTTAAATACAACACCTACAATCTAAAAATGTGCTTTTATTGCATTTATTTAATTCCCATCTGTAACAGGGAGTGATACTGCATCGCATTAATACACTTTAGAATAGATTATTAGAGTCTAATAGAATAGATGAGCCAAAATAATCGGGGGTCTTTTTTAATGGGCCCCGACTTGGTACAAGTATGAATAGGTGGGTCTTAAAGTAGAAAAGGCTGCCTTAAATGATGTGGCGAAATAACAAATTATTGGCATCTACAGTACCTAAAATGCACAAGCGCTTCATATTTACCAAATTAATTGTACAGATGACATAAACAATAGTGGGGTTTTTTTGTACATTTTCTCATCCATCTGAAATTAGTTTCTGCTCACTGCCAGCACAACACGCAACGCGCTTCGAAAGCATTTTTAGACGCGAGTGCGACTTACATCAAGCACAACAGTCGGGACTCGAGAGACGATACAAGTGTCACAGGGATAAGCAGTTAATACTATTCCTGAATTAAATTTCGAGTAAAATGCTGAGCTGCTGATTCCAAGTTGAAGTTCGAACACCATTAGCACACCGGGTTAAACCGTGCCTCTCGATCAGCCTCGCTGTTCCATTAGTTGAAGGCATGAAACTTGTATTCTTTTGTCTGGGTACTTGACACTCAACCCACTGAGTGAAATTAGCGTCCACAATTTCATTCACCCATAGGCAAAACACAACTTCGGATTCGTGTAGACCTGAGCTGATAGGGTTGATAGTGTGTCGCTGATTCATGAATGCATGGAAGATGCTGAACTCCAGATATACAATACTCCTAGTTGAGAAAAGTTCACCGAGATTGCACAGGCTTTGAGATTTTATTATTAGCTTTCACCCACTTAATTATTGACACAAAATATCGGCTAGCCTAACTCATCTCCATCTCGACGCAAAGTGAAGTAACCTCATTCGTGAGCCATCAATCTGAAAGCATTTTGATTCAGCGCATTATTGCAGGAAAACTGGCATCCTTTGAAGATGAATGGATTCCTTCGGATTTTCTTTTTTAGCGCTTAGAAACTTGAAAATAGCATGACGATGATGGATGCCGTATCATACGTAGCTTTGGAAAAAACACTGACAGCACTGTTTCCGAAGAGGTGC
This sequence comes from Sciades proops, assembly GCA_027576175.1. Taxonomy (NCBI): domain Eukaryota; kingdom Metazoa; phylum Chordata; class Actinopteri; order Siluriformes; family Ariidae; genus Sciades; species Sciades proops. The sequence continues at coordinate 22,890,192 of JAODOF010000018.1, read as the reverse complement.
CGAAAAATAATTTGTAAATTGCCCATGTTCTTATCATTTCTTTCCTTTTCACTGGGCTTTCAGCAGTAAACTGGCTTAGCCATTATTCTTCCACATTTTACTGTAGGTCATTCAGGACGGATCCTCTTTACCCAGCACAATGCGCCTCATGATAGAGCCGTCTGGATGAAACCAGATTGAATGTAGGTTTTTTTTTTTTGTAACAGTTCGTGTTGTTGGATGACATAATTAGATGGCAGTGTTGGAAAAAAAAAAAAAAAGCATTGGAAAGCCCTGCTTGGAACTCTTGAAAGAAAAGTCAAGTCAGTTTTATTTGCATCGCGCTCTTAACAAGAGACAGCGTCTCAAAGCAGCTTTACAGAAAAGTATCAATTTTAAACGTATGAATTTATCCCTAATGAGCAAGCCTGAGGCGACGGTGACGAGGAGCAACTCCTTCAGATGACATGAAGAAGAAATCTGAGAGAAACCCGACTCAAAAGGCAACCCATCTTCATTTGAGCGATACGAGAGCTTGATTATAAATAACTCCTTTCTATAACTGTCCCCTATATGGTCAAAAAGTGCAGTTGTGTCACCGGGATATTCATTATAGTTTTCATGTGAAGTCGGTTTTGTTGAAGTTATCAAAAGTTCATTGATGGAGAATACGGTTCATGACAACTGCAGTCCTAAAGTGATCATGGCAATGGGAGTCCGAAGCCATTGAGGCAAAACTTTTTGTATTAATTGTCTAAAGCCATCTTATAAGTGCCTCTGTAGGCTGTCCATATGGGGCCGTCTTCCACAGGAGTGAAATGATGAGAACGTCAGTCAGAAGTAGGGCATCAGGATGGATCAGGCAGGTGTGGAGGGCAGGAGAGGTCAGCGTCACTGGTATTTCAGGAGTGGCATGTGTAGCACGGGAGTTTGCAGGTTCTCCCCGTGTCTACACGGGTTTCCTCCGGGCGCTCCGGTTTCCCCCACAGTCCAAAGACATGCGGGTTAGGCTAATTGGAGGCTCTAAATTGACCGTAGGTGTGAATGTGAGTGTGAATGGTTGTTTGTGTCAGCCCTGCGATGATCTGGCGACTTGTCCAGGGTGTACCCCGCCTCTCGCCCATAGTCAGCTGGGATAGGCGCCAGCTTGCCCATGACCCTGCACAGGATAAGCGGTTACAGATAATGGATGGATGGATGGATGGATGGACTTCTTTGCAATGACCTATGAGTATGGCATTTATTTACAGAGACATTTCTCATGAACATTTCTTCAGCATGGTAACTGATTATGCTATACACGCCCTGAAGGAAGTGTGTGTGTGTGTGTGTGCATAATTTCCCATATATGTACTGTATGTTTCTGTCAGTGTACTGTATCTGTGTATGCATTTATATGCGTGTGTGTATTTTTCCTAGCGTAGAAATGGTGCAGTGGAGGCCGAGAGTGAATGTAAGTGCTTATGACTGTGCAGTGAGCTCATTAATGTGGAGGTGGTCCACCACTTTATGGAGCTGTTCGATGCGCACTTACACAGGGTGAGTCACTCAAAGCTTCACCCCCATTCTCTCTTTTACTGCCTCCCCTTTCTCTCTCACTTCATCAATTTCTCACCCTCTTCACCTTTTCCTCTTCGCTTTTTCAGCCTTGCCTCTGGCACAAACAGCACCCGTTTGGAACGTGGGATTAAGTGGTAATGCTGTTGCTTCGCTCCACTGTTTTCTCGATTAACATTTTTGCAGGTGTTTCGAACAGTGATGATAATGATTTGGCAGCGAATGCACATGGAGTGGGCTTGAGGAAAAAAAAAAAAAACGTGTGTGTGTGTGTGTGTGCGCGCGCATCTTTCACAAGACTTTTTACTTCTCCCAATTAGAAATGAGCTTTTAGCAGGCAAATTAATCATATAACAATCTGGGCTTGACAGTTACTGCTGCTATAGTTAAATGTTCCATGTCTTGGTATAATTACAGCGTTATTGAAACAGGACTGGCCTCCAGCAGCGTGCTGCCATTCTTTACAAGCTTTTGTCAGTATCTGACAAGTGTAAACACAAAACACTGGATACTGATGCATGTATACTATATGTATGCTGCGTCTCGATCCGATACAAAAAAAAAAAAAACACGTTGCTAGACATCAGTGCGTGATGGCACAAACACATTCCTGAAAGTCAGTATTATTCAGAGCACACAGGATGTCCTGATCTGAATTTGCAAAACAACCTGTTTACCTCTGTAAGGCAGCTCTGAGAGCATCATGAAGACAATCTTGAGCAGCGGCAGCTCCTGCACAGGCAGGGGAGATGATCATTATACTGCAATTATCATCATGCAGGTTTGGAATATAAAAGAGGATCAAGTGAATAGCAATATGATCTCATGGAGTTCTAAACAAATTGGCTCAATTATTACTAATCAGCGGAATATAGGGAGTGTGCAAGATGTGCTTTAGTCACTGGGAAAGTTTAAGTGGAGAGTGTTTTGGCCATTTTTTCAACCGCTGTCGTGCACTGGTTGGTCGGCTTGGAGGAGTGCATCATCAGAGCTGCTTCCAGCACTGCGTATGACTCAGTGTAATTATCCGTCCGTTTTTATATCTGAAGTATCTGTGCCTCTGCCGTCATTGCCTTAGACAACATTTCTGAGGGCTTGATTTTGTGCAGCCATACAAGCCCTTGTTTGTGTGTTGTTATTGAGAGAAAACAACTAATTTGACATGGTGTCATGGAGTCACTGTTTACATTTAAAGGTAGTTTGTATGTGATAGCTAACACATGCACAGCACAGTTATCCATGTAGTCCTTCAATGGTTATATCTCCATTACAGTCATTATTGGTATACAGTAAAAGACTCTTTCGCTCCATGCTGCAGTGAAAATGATAGGTGGATGCGTACGTCTAAGTCCTTATGACTTTTACCATATGGCTGAAAAAGGACACTGTCGTCTGTTCACTTATCAACTTCCTCTCGAAGAGCACAGCATGCTGTGAAGTGTTTCTGAAGCTGATTGACTCACTGGTCTCTTCCTCCAAGTTTTTGTCGTTATTAGTGCATCAGTTGTTTAATTTGTTACCAGACCACCACTCACCGCAATTGGCAACAAACCAATTCTGGAGTAGGACATTAGCTTGAGAACCAGTTTATTATCTTGAAAACTGGGATTTTAATCAGCTGTGTTTGAAAATCAGTTTTGAGAGACCCTAGAATATTGGTGTCTTTCTGCATTTTTTTCCATAATTAGCACTGATTGTGCCTCATGACACAAACATTGAAAAGAGTGTAAATCAAATATAGATAGTTTTTATCAGTGGGTGAGTGGTTGCATAATTCATGAATATTCTGCACACTTCATTATGCCAATGGATGTCCCATTTGCACAAACTGTGTCCATTCAGAGGTCAAAATGATTCTTTGGTGGTAATTCATCTGCATTTAATTAGAGAGCAATCATTTGTACTGGAATTGGCTTTCGAGTCCTGCATGTCTGTGAATGCGTGGCGAGTGTTTGTGTGCGTGTGTATGGGTAAACGTGTGTTGCCATACGCTAATGGTTGAGGTCCTACCTTAGGGTGATGGTTATTTTATCTAGCAAAGGTGAGTGCATGTGCAGGTGTTTGTGTCCAGTGTCTGGGTATAAATCTTAATGCTTGAGGTTCTGCAGTGGTGCATGGCAGTAGATGACTCACCCGTCAATCATGTGACTCATTAATCACTGCAGCTCCCTCTCTCTCTCTCTCTCTCTCTCTCTCTCTCTCACCCCCCTCTTTCTCTCTCTCTCTCTCTCCCTTGCACTCCCCCCTCCTTGGTTTCATTGTGTCTCCATAGTTATTCCTGTCACATCAATAGCCTTTTTTACATTCCAGTCTGTCTCTACTATTGTGAATGACTCTTTCATATATACTCCTTCATGTCTCCTCGTTTCATTGAATGCCATCATAGTCAATTGGCTGGAGAAAATGGAGGTTTATTGTTCAATGGTATGTGATTTATAGAGTCATAAGGGGTTTGCTATGCATTTTCGCATGTATCTGTGCATCTGCAAATGCAAGAATGTGGAAAACCTTAATTTTTCAATCTCCCTATTGTGCAAAATGCTTAACATGCAGAACTAAACAACATTCTTGGTTGGATTTCCAATCTTTTAAATGAGGCTTTTATATCGAACACTTGTTTTGTTCATATTTCATATCTTTGTTTGAGGCTTATAGTCATCTAGGGTTTGACGTTTTGTTTTGTTTTTTGCACAGAGATTTTGTTCATGCCCACCAGCTGATAAATGCATCATACCAGGCTTTAAGTGACAATTCCAACTTTTATATTTTGTTAATGTTATGGACAGGTGAAAAGGAACAACGGTAGATTGTACAATCCGTTTGTCAAAGTCCACTTTTGTCAAATGTAAAATGAAAGCGTGCACTTGAAAGGCTTAAATGGCACATTATTCTGGATGACTAATCAAACGCTCTCCAATAAGGCATCTTTTTAAAAAGAAAACGATCTTTAATAAAATAGTGGCTTTTATTTTTTTTTTCATATAGCAAAACTAGTAATCAACATGCTGTTATTTACACATTGCACACACTTGTTTATTTCACACTGTACAACTTACAATCTGGAAGGTGACATCAACAACAAATTCCTTTCACAAGACTGATTCACTTGTGGAAACAATTAAAGATTTCTTTCTTAGGGTTTTTTGTATATTTTTAAAATAACCACAGTTTTTCAAAGAGGCAAGTTCCCCCGTATTTTTTTTCTGCTTTTTTTAAAGATGCAAATACAGATAGACGTGCAGACGTTTCAACCTCAGTTCGTTTCTCAAGACTTTTCAAGTGTTTTAAAACTTCTTTGAATAGACGTAATATATACAGCTTTCTTCTGACCCTCAAGACAAAGATACAATGTGTTGACTGAATGCTAGAGGCAATCCATAAATAGTAATAAAGGCATTTTAAAAATGTTTAGGTGAGGCATAGAGAAAATCATTGGCAAGGTGAAAGAACACTGAAAAAATAAAAACTACCATCACAGGACATCCATCCATTAAAGACACCCACCATTTTGCATTTATTTAATCAAAATGGAAGATTTGCTTTCAAGTTTGTGGTGGATATTTGTTTTTGTTTCACATAAAGTTATTATTTTCATGGGTGCAAGACCTGCATGCACATGAATTAAATAGAGCCATATTAAGACAAAAAAGACTACTGATAATAACACCTAAACATGGCCTATGAAAAATATGGGTCAGTAATAATTTCACTAGTGATTCAAGAATTCAGCCCCAAGCTGAGACCCTTTTTTCAAAATCACGTTAATTAATCAAGCATCAAAAGTAATCTTTGTGTAAACATGGGTCTCTTGCAGTTGGCACCTAAAATGTTTTGACATGCAAGAGTAAAACCATACCTGAATGAAGCCTGTTAAATTCACCCACAAGCTCTCTCACCAAATGAAAATGTAAACTCCGAGAGGAACAGAATGCAAACACACATAGAGGGTCCAGTTCCTCATTAACATCGCTTTTCTGGCCTAACCTGGAATGTTTTAAAAAACAAGAGTGGAGAAGTAACACAGAATTAGTCTTTCCTCAGCCCTTAACCTCACTCCCTCACTTGCTCCATTTTTCTCTTTGTTCTCCTCACTCTTTTTTCATCGCTATGGTTTATCACAGGTCTTTTCCCCAGATAGAGAACTATCTAGAACAACCTGCGATTGTAGTAAATCTTCCCAATGAAGTTCTCCAGCTCATCGTCACTATCTGGCACAGGCTCTGGCTCATCATACGCATAGTCTGGGTGGTAATAATAGCCAGGTGCCACTGCACTTGGAGGAGAGCGGGCTTTGGGCACGGGGAGCATCTGGTAAGTTCGGGGATGAGGAAGGATGTAGTTAGAAATGACTGTGTCTGCTAAAGGGTAGATGTTTTGGGGCCGGCGGGCCCCTTGCACCCAGTTTCGCTCCCTCCCCTTGGCTCTGTCTTTGTACCTACGTTTGGGAGGTTTGAAGCCATAACCAATGGGGTCTCCAAAGTTGTAGTCAAAGGAGAGTGCAGGATTCGTGTAGAAGCGTGGTTTAGGAGATGGAAAATAGACGGGGTAATAGGCTCGATATGGCTTCTGATAATAGGGAAAGGAAGGATATGCTAGTAACTGCTTCTCTGGCTTAAACCAGTAGTCCTGCTTGTTGAACTTGGGTTTACTTTTCTCCCTGTACCACTTTTTATATGGGTTCATCTTGTAAGAGGATTTCTTTGGGGACTTAGGGTATTGATAAAGGGGAGCCCTCGGTTTGGCTTTAAGTGGGACTAAAGGCCGGAAACGGGGGGCATTGCTGGGGGGTGGGTCCTTCCTCTTCTTCTTCTCCTCCACATCTGTGATGATCTCAACAACATCATCAGCAGGTAGGTGCAGTTTACTAGAAATTTCAATCAGCTTGTCAATTGTCTCTGGGTCCATTTCGTCATCATCACTGTCCTCCACTTCGTTAGACCGCTTGTCCTCGGCCACATTGTTGAGCAATAAAGCATTCTTCCTGTCTTTCATATAAGAGGCTGTTTTTTGTTTCCTCCCCATGTATTCCAGAAGCATGTCGGAGGCGATGTCTGCAAGTCTCTGCTCTTCCTCTCGTGCCTCTTGTGCCTCTGCCTCCTGTCTCCGTACCTCCTCCTGCTCAGCTCGTGCTCTTGCCTCTTCTTCCTCGCGTGGAAGAACCTCCTCCTCCTCTTCTATGAAATCAAAATCATCCATGAAGTTTCTGTCGAGCTGGGAGGGATTTCTCTCTCTCGCTTCCTGCCACTTGAGCTTCTTGCTGGCCAAGGCCAGCTGCTGGTTATAAGCTTTGTAGCCCTTGAGAGGTGGGAGGATCTCATTGTCCTGGAGACCAAGGTCAATGTTTTGAAAATAGCCCCTGGTTTTACGCTGGAGTGAGGTGATGATTTGGGGTGGGACCTCTGCTTTCTTACTGAGCAATCTCTGCAGAAACCCTTCCTTTTCCTCAAACTTGTTTTCACCATTTCCATTCTCATTCGCCTCATCGGAAACCCACGGGCCTGTTAATCCTACCTTTTCTTCTCCTCCCTTCTCCACTCCTTGCACTGCCTCAGTCACTCCAGACTCTATATTCTCCTCCTCATTTTTCCCTCGCTCATGGTTTTTGTGGTCCTCCTCCCGATCCCTCCACATCTCCAGCTCCTTCCATGGCTCCTTCTTCATGTACTCCTCTGTCTCTACCAGGTTTACCTTCTCTTCTCTAACTGGATGATCAAGCGCCTCTAACAAGACAGACACCAGCGCCCTAGCAGAGTCTATGTCTGTAAAGCCACCCTGTCCAAGAGGAGTCTGGAGGATGCCTTCCACCTTCCTGTGTGTCCTGACTGCTCCAGCTGCTGTGGCTGGTTCTGGGTGCACCAGCCAGAGTGTTTCATTGCTGGTGCCCGTCAGAGGGCTTTCAGTAAGCAGTGGGGCAGCAGCAGGTAGCCGTGGAGCAATGCTGAGCAGGACTAACAGGAGAGTAGAGGAGGGAGGATGGCAGCAGGTCATGTCCTTGCAGAGCAGACCAGATGGGGCTGGGGGAGAGGGGACAGGGTGAGCACCTTGCAGAGACAAAACACACACACGCACACACACACACAAAAAAATGTGTCAGTCCTGGTGTCATTTATGCAATATATCATATGGCACACGACCACCTATATAATACATTCCCTGGTTAAAACATTTGTGAGCACATCACCATATCATTAACACCACCCTGAAGCACTGTATATTTTAAATGATATTTCAATAATTTTATGTGATGGAGAAGCAGAAGCAGTTTCCATGACCGTGGGGGTGGGGTAATATATATTATAGCCCTTTGGTCCATACGCTTATTTGATTAAAATAGATTTGTATTAGAAGTACTGTTCATTTTTGCTATTTTGTCAAATAATATAACAAAATAAAATAAAAACCCGACTCATTCACATAGCCATGGTAGTCTTTATTTGTTTACTGTCAGGAATCCGAATTCATGGGATTCACAGACTGACTACTCTGTTTCACCAAACCCGTAAGACAGATAATAAGGCGAATTTCCTTTCTCATATTAAGTGACTGTTTCTTCGACAGAATGTAACTTTAAAATGCAGTCCACGCATCCGTGTGAGTCGGGTGTAATTATACCACAGCGTCAGTATGGTGTCGTTATGCTGTATGATATGGAGCTACTGTGTGCAATTTCCCGACTCTCTATTTGATCATAGTCATATTCTAGATAAGTCCGTATTACAAACCTGCTTAATTGATTTCGTTTTGTATAGACATAGTTGGAATGATCGGACTACTGCTGAAGCTCAGGGATGCTGTAGCAGCTACTTCTCAGAATGAAATCCTGAAACCGTAGAAAATCTGATCTTAGACTACATCACTCTTCTCTATGAATGCTGAATATCCACTGGTGTTTTTTTTTTTTTTTTTTTCCTTATCATTTTTAAGTCTGTGCTCCTCTGGAAACCAGTTCTTCAGCTGACAATTTCCCTCGGATTAATGAGCTCTGTCCAGATAAAACATTTGTCCGAGACCTAATTCACATTCCAGTCGTCTGGACTACTATAATTGATGTATTTTAAAGAAGAATAAAAGCGTAGAAACGCCACTCACCTGCGATCCCGCACAAAATTCAGCCGCAGCTCGGAAGCTCTCCTGTGCCTCTTCTTCGTGTCTAACGACTGAAGCTGGAAGATCTCAGTCCTTATTTAATTCGAAACTAAGAAGAAAAAAAAAAGTTTCTTTTCCAGGCCCAGACTGATATTTCGTTTACGATTCACACTTATTTGCACATGTGAACGCTGTTATTGGTTGTTGTACGTCAGTGTGTGGCTCGCGATTTTTTTTTTATCAGGACCGCGGACAGCTCAGCTCCGATAAGTACAGGCGCGTCGGCCCACGTGACCGACGAGTCAGAGCGCGCCGCCTTTGACGTCACCCCCCCTTCATTGATAAGAATTTCGTGTCTCGTTTGAACTCAGAGGCTACGTTACGCTGCTCTGATGAATGAACGGAAACGGCATGAATGAAGCAACTCTCTCCATTAAGAACGGAGAGCATCGTGCTTAGAAATCAGAAGCATATTCTCGTTTTAAACGAAGTTCTCAAATCCCTTGTATTCATTCACTGTCATGGAAGCAGAATGAGGATAAATTAGGTTGTGCATGGGCCTATTTAATTGGGAGGCTAATTGAAGTGATTTGGTGCACTTCTCTGACAGTGTTTGGTATCCCCTTTTTTTTTTTTTTAAATGACTTTTTCCAATTCCGTCTGGTATTTGTGTTGCCCGTTAATCGAACCTGGGCCGAAGCCAAGCGACTGAGGCCGCCGTGACGCACGCGGCTTCGCACCGCCGCTCCATTTCCGCTCCATTTCCCGAGCACCTCCAATTTGCCCGTCTTTGTCTCTCGCGCCTGTCGCCGATTTTCATCCATCTGGCTCGCGCGTCATCCTCTCATTCTACCCCATTTAGAGGCTGTCATTTATGGGAATTACGTGGATTTTTTTTTTTTTTTTTCAATTATATTTACATGCACATGTTCCTTAAAATAAATCCATCATTGACCACTGGGATCCATTTACTTAGCCTATATGATGATCCTCTGCAGCAGGCTTTACTCACGTTGCTATAACTTAATATCCATCCCCTGTTCTTTATTTTAGGAATAAGGTCTGATTGCTCAAATTGGCGACTCCGGCGACCTACTACAAACCCGCCAATTCGTTTCATGGTTCGTGGAATTGAAATAGACGCAGTGCGCAAATTGAAGTTCCCTGAATCGCACTGGAATGGGGAGGAAAAAAATCTCATTTCAGCAATTTCTAAAAATGCTGGATGCATCACGACATGTTCTTGAAACACTAATCAGCTCCATTACACAACCTGGGCCTTGGGTCTAACGAGTATAACGAGCACTTCTGAATAATCTAAACACGTGGCTTAATTTTGACCATTTATGGTGTTAAACAAAGGCATGCTTTTACACGTGTTGGTCTGTAAATCCATAAACCACGAGCTCAAAACAGAACACAGCTCGTGTGCTTCTACCTGAGCTGTCAGTGGTTGGGGCCAGAGGGCAGAGTGTGATCCGCCTTGGCATTATCGACTGCCACTCAGCATTAGCCCAGTGACGGCCCTTCACCAAGGCGCGCTCCATCCCCCGCGCTGACTCACCACCTCTCAAACCCCTTTAGAAGCAAAATACAGGGTGTGTTATAGGGTTATCACGTACCCAAAATGTCGAGAACACTATTTTACTCAACGCCACAGATGGAAATGGATAGTGGGTTAAGCTAACAATGCTTGGCTGTAAGTGTGCCTTTCTGATTTCGTGGGTTTTCATCATCATCATCATCATCATCATCATCATCCAGTGCTATTACTACTAGTTTTATAATTGCTAACATTCTCCTATGCTCGCCGGGTTTTTTTTTTTTTTTCTTTTTTATGCACACGTTTTGCCCGCAATTATGAAAATGTGAAAAAATGCTTATCAGTTGTTAATGCATCAAAGTACAAAGGCGCTTAATGGAAGTGGCATAACATGCCCCTTATGAATAAAAGAATTCCTACTCCCACACGACAAGAACGGAAAAAAAAAATGATGGCTCTAGGAAAAAAAAAAAAGAAAAAGATTGGTGCTCGTGTGTTTCAGATGCTCCTCCGCTGCGGCTCAGGCGTAATGATGTGGAACCCGAATCCCGCGCCCACACGCGGAGTGGGGGGTCGCATAAAGCCCCAGTGTGCCGGTTCCGGTAGAAGCACCCATGCCAGTCCCCTGAGGCGAGCTCTGAGCTGCTGGAAAAAAATGTCGGACAGGCAGGAAGGTGGCTTTGTGCGCCACGTGGCCCCGAATACAGCCGGCACATATTAACCAGTGGAGCGCGTACACCCGCGTCATCGCCGAGAACGGCATGCTAATGAGCACGAATAAGAACCAACACAGATCTGTAGCGAGTCGAACTTACAGTGGAGATGTGCTGTGTGCGTGCTGTGTTCGAGTCCCTCCGTTTCGAGTGAATCGTGCTGCCAGAACGTGCTGTGTGTGTTTTAGCTTGGATGCACACTGTGTCATTAAGAGCACTGCAAGCAGCAGAGGGCTTTTTTTTTTTTTTTTGTCCCGGTTCCTCGCGCCCTGTCGTTCCTTCCCTCCACGCGTGGAAAAGCTCCATTTCGCGCGCGCCAGCGTCTGATCAAAACAACATCAATGACAGCGAGACTGAAACACTTCCTTTTGAATAAACACTGATCCTTTGATCGTTTAAAACGTTTGACTAAAGTGTCCCTTGTATGCCAGACTGAGATTCCGTACTGCCTCAGTATTTTACAGCACTGGTACAAGACAGACGATGCAAAAGCAAACATTTCATAAGATGAATTGTATGTGTGTGTGTGTGTGTGTTGTAAACTATCTTTACTTCTTTCTTTCACCGGAGCCTATTTTATGATTTCGTCCACCGGAAAAAGCAAATTCAGCTTTGCAGCTTTGTGCGCCTTTCTGTGTTAAGTGCAGCACATGCACATTTATTCCCAAATCAGATGCAATGGAAACCTTTGGAGCGGTGAACGCACCAGTGACAGATTACACACGAGAGCTCGGGCTTCGTATTCAGGTTTAATGAACCGTTTCATATCCGTAAGAGCAGCCGGTTCCCTATAAGATCAATCAGCTTTTCTCTCACGCAGAAAGAAAGAGAGAGAAGCATTTTGTGTTTTCGCCAAGATTTCCCATCACACGCAGTTTAAATCTGTCCATCCGTGATGAACGACGAGCTGAAAAAGGGGGGGAAGAAATAATAATTAACACCTAAATAAACGAGTAAATGAACAAACCTCCCTGAGGTTAATGAATGCACTTAAAGCTTTATGCAGCTGTGCAGTCGCAGCTGGTTTAAATCAACTCCCAGCAATAGACAAGACGACACAGGCATATATAAACAAATCCTATTGTAACTGGAATAATATACATCCTATCGAATGTACAATTTCAATATTACACGTTAAGTTACCTTTTTCGATTATTTGCTTTAAGAA
>JAODOF010000018.1:22711563-22722468 GCA_027576175.1 Sciades proops | reverse complement strand
AAATTCCACAATTTCCTGGGGGAGCATGCCCCCAGACCCCCCAGATTTGGCGTGCCTTTGGCGCGCAACACATCGCCCCCCCCAATCCAAAATTTCCTGCCGCCACCTCTGACCAAGCCATGTTATCAACATCAAAATCAAATCACTTGAACCTACTAAAACTGTACACCAAATTTCATCCAAATTCATTCACTACTTTTTGAGCTACATTGGGAACAGACAAAAAATATTCTGGATCCATATACGTATCCAGATTTGTGTCCAAATCTAATCAATTGTTCCTTGGCCCATGGCCCACCTTTCCTCAAAATTTCACCAAAATCCGTTCACTACTTTTTGAGTTACGTTGGGAAAAGGCAAACAAACAAACAGAGGTGAAAACATATCCTCCTCCAACACAGTTGGTGTAATAATTATCATTAAAGTAAAAGTCCACACTGAATCACCTGAAATACATTCATAATATTTATAATATTTGTGATGTATTTCGTGATTCTGGTGCTACAATTTCTGTAATTTGGTGGTGTATTTTCATTTTTCCTGTGGGAAGTTACCATATGTGTGTCCCACTGACATCACAGGTGGACACTGGTGCAGTTACAATGGAGTTTAAAAGGCCACCCAAGCAATTCACTTGTCACCCATCACTTTGTAGCTGACAGCTAAATGACTGCAGTGGACATTCCACGCTCTGGTTGCCCAGGAAATCTCTCGTATATTTCTATTTTATATGGACGAGTGTTTTACTGGGAAATACACCACTCGTATGTTTCATATGAGCTCCATGCGGGACATGGAGAACCAAAAGCATGACATATTTTTCAAAATGTCACTTGTGAGGAAATTGATGAATTTTGATAAATTTGGGGACTCTTTGTTTATGAATACGTCTATATAATAAAAAAGAAAATTATACATTGGCTTGAAGATATGAAGTTTATCATCTCGTGTTGAAAAGCTTGCATTTTTCATACGAAATACATCACGGATCTGAGTGACATTTCTGTTTTAGCCAGCATGAACCTTTTCAGTCATTTGTGCTACAGTAGCTCTTCTGTGGGATTGGATGATATGGGCTAGGCTTTGCGCCTCATTCGAATCAATGGGCCTTCAACACCCATGACCCTGTCGCCAGTTCACCTTCCTTGGACCACTTTTGGTTGGTACGAACCACTGCATACTGGGAACACCCCAGATGATGTGCCATTTTGGAGATGCTCAGACCCAGTCATATCGTCATCACAATTTGGTCCTTGTCAAAGTCGCTCAGATCCTTACGCTTGCCCATTTTTCCTGCTTCCAACACATCAACTTCAAGAACTGGCTGTTCTCTTGCTGCCTAATAAATCCCACCCACTGACAGGTGCCATCATTATGAGATAATGTTATTCACTTCACTTGTCAGTAGTCAAAATGTCATGGCTGATTGGTGTATGTTCCATATGTTATATCATCGTTTTGATGTCTTCAGTAGTGTTCTATAATGTATTAAATAGTCAAAATACAGAAAAACTTATGAGTAGTTATGCAGACTTTTGAGTGGTGCTGTATATATTTCATTCAATAAATGAAACAATGTTTGGCATTTTATATTTTATTAAAAAAATTAAATAAATTTTGAAATAAAAAAGAATGGAAAACAATGACATCACAGTTATTAAACTTGTATTAACATGAAGATAATTATCCTTCTTTTTTCTGTCTGAGACGTGATGAATTTTTTTTCCTTCACCCAAAGTAGCATATTTCTTGACACGTGAAGGTGCTGTATGGGAAATGTAAACACCCTTCCAATGTGCAGATGGCCATTAACAGCTCGCACTCCGTATCAGCACCAATTCTGTCACATTTCTGTAAATGAAGAAGGAATGAACCAGTGTACCTGAGGGTTGGACACAGTATGCCATGGACAACACAAACATACAGCCTATGAGTATTAGTCAGGTTTAACTGCTTAACTGTTGGCTAATGAGCTCTTCATAAAATGCTATGCAGGGCAAAGAGGTTTGTGTGCATGTGTGAGACAGATTCACCTGGGATTCCCAATCCAGTTATTTCAGCATAATGTTTGTGTTATAACTCAATAATGAAGATAATGAACTCATGTCAAAAAACAGTGTAGAAATTAAGCTAAAAAGGCATTTCAAAATTAAGATAAATCACAGAACAACAAAACAGAGTTTTTCACATTTCTTGTATTTAACCTCTAACCACAGTTGGCACCACGTAGGACACCTAGATGCCACAATAGGCTAAAACAGAGAAGCCTGATTACTGAGTAAGCACACCTTGCAGCAGAATCGTACAAATCACCCACACATCAAAGCAACAGAACACAAATTCACAGTTTATAACTGTTTAATAGGTGAGAGTTTTTCTAACTCTGCCTTATTTAATGCCGATTAATGTCTGGTCGTGCATGTATGAGGAGTTGCGCAATAAGATTTGTTGCTAGATTTCCAAATAAGTATATACATAAGGCTGTTTATGATGTCATGTCATGGCATATATGTCATTTGTTCAATTTACAATCAATATTAATTCAGCTTCTGGAACAGTTTTATCCCGTCAGGATTGTGGTGGATCTGAAGCCGATCCCGGGAACACTGGGAGAGAGTTGGGAACGCAGCATGAATTGGACACCAGTCCACTATAGGGCACCATGTCAACATGCACCTTCAAACACACCCCCCCCCCCCCCCCCATCTTTTTTTTTTTTTCTTTTTTTACCGACTGCACCACCATGTCCTGTGATAAATATGTTGTGTGTAAAACCATGTCGATACAAAGTTTACATTTTGTATTCTGAGGTAATATTATTCCTGGATTTCTGTTTTAGGTGTCTACTCTATTTTTATTATTAACAGGCAGAAATGATAATTTTCGTCCAAATGGACATGAGCAGACATCCCGCTGCTTTGCCGAAGCTTCTCAGCCGTTCGGCTTAATCAGATTATCAGCGGGGTAGGTAGATTTACATTACTCACACCGTGTAGAAAATTATGACATCTGTAACAGAGCTAATTTAGTGAGAATAAGCGTAAACCTGCATCTCTCCCTAGATTTAGAACTGACCGGTGTGCAATCGCGAACATATCAGAGCAGCCAGTGGCAAATGTGGCATCTAGATTTCCTACACTGACGGTTGGCACAAAAATCACATGAGCTTGTTATGTGCTCATAAGAGAAAGAGGTTAAGTCTCTTTTTTTTCCTTTGTTCAATGCTCTAAGTTACAGCACCTTTCCTCAAATGATCCTTTTACTTTTTGAAAAATGTTGGCAACACACTGCTTCATCAAAGGAATGATAAGACAACTAGGAAGGAGATTGGTTATGAAAGAGTATTCTTTTTTGAGTAAATTAGTTGGTGATTTTTCCTTCATGCTGTAAGTTTCTGGGCTGAGTGGAAAAAAATATATATATATTGAACAAGGAGGAAAGAAGGCTCAGCAGTCCTCATCCTTATCATCAGTGGTTCCTTTTAACCGCAGACGGGCAAAATCTTCAAACACCAGGTCATCGTCCTGGGTGAAGCTACTATTGGAAAGGAAAGACAGAAACGACACTCCAGATTGGTAAAACCACATATTCTATTTTATTTTTCATTTGTATTTTTATTTTATTTATTTGTTTGTTTACACACGCACAATATTCTTGCATTGAGGAAAAAATATAAGTAAGTTAATTATCAAACTTACTTTGTGTCGAACTCTATGAGGTTGGTGTCGATAGGAGGATCTGCCTCTGGAACAGCTGTTAAAAATATGGACATTATTTATGACATTGTAGGGAGTTAGAAATATAGTTACAACTGTACTAACATTAGAGTAGTGGTTAACCAGGACTTGACCATGACTGGACTAATTTTCATTCCAACATAATCCCCATTGTACATTCTTTACTTTAAAGGATTTGAAAATTTTGAGAACAAAACACACTAATGCAGCTTTTGCTCTACAGATAATAAATTATTTGGTTATACCCAGACCACACTATGAGATTTATACAATCCGAACGGACATTGAAAACGACCCCAGATACAAAGACAGACTTTATGGACTTTTTCTTTGGTCCTGGATCACCCTTCAATCATCAAGCCCCACTCCCATACAGGATTTCCCATCCAATGATCTTGACTCTTAGAACCTGGGATTTTGCAGAACTACTTGTGTACAAACGCAGCTTAAGATCAAAACACACAGACTGATGACAGTGCAGCTTGGCCATTCACGAACCACATCAGGATTGTGTTTCAAGACTAGACAGCCAGCCTGTTCCCCACACACGGCAGGATGAGACTGGATTTTACATACCATCCAATTTAAGATAACACCCTGATTATCTTCTAGCATGACAAATGCATTTTTAAATGTACTTACTAACATGATCCTTCGTCGATATTCACATCCTTATGCAAAAGAGGCCATTTTCATAGACTTTGTCCCATAATTCAAGTCACATTTTACAACATTACGTAGATCAATGTTGTCCAACGATAACCATTTAATGATTAAATTTTTCTGTATCACAGTATACTGTAATTACACACCAGGATACGATCATCCTATTCACTTTCAGGAATAAGCCCAAGAAGCTAGCTGTGCTGAAATGAAAGAGTGCTGCCTAATCGATGTTGAAGTACAGCAGGTACCTGAGGCTGGTCGAGAAGTGGGAACATCTATGGGTTTAGGATGCATTAAGACAAATGGCAGCTCGACTGAGACGTCTCTGTGGGAGAAAAGGATGATCATTATACTGCTTGCAAGATTCAATTCAGTTTTAGTGCAATAAAGCACAGGCGTTCTGTACCTCTACAGCTCTGGAAAAAAACATTAAGAGACCACTGCAAAATGTATCAGTTTCTCTGGTTTTCATATTTATAGGTATGTGTTTGAGGAACATGAACATTTTTGCTTTATTCCATAAACTACTGACATTTCCCCCAAATTCCACATAAAAAAATATTGTCACTTGGAGCATTTGATTGCAGAAAATGACAACTGGTCAAAATAAAAAGATGAAGTGTTTCAGACCGTGAATAATGCACAGAAATCAAGATCCTATTCAGTTTTAAACAACACAATACTAATGTTTGAACTTGGGATGAGTTCAGAAATCAATATTTGGTGGAATAACCCTGACGTTTAATCACAGCTTTCATGTGTTGTGGCATGCTCTCCACCAGTGTTTCACGTTGCTCTTGGGTGAATTTATGCCACTCCTGGTGCAAAAACTCAATCAGCTCAGCTTTGTTTGATGGCTTGTGACCATCCATCTTCATCCTGATCACATTCTAGAGGTTTTCAGTGGGGTTCAGGTCTGGAGATTGGGCTGGCCATGACAGGGTCTTGACCTTGTGGTCCTCTATCCACACCTTGATTGACCTGGCTGTGTGGCATGGAGCATTGTCCTGCTGGAAACCCCAATCCTCAGAGTTCAGGAACATTGTCGGAGCAGAAGGAAGCAAGTTTTCTTCCAGGGTAACCTTGTACATGGTTTGATTCATGCTGTCCTTCACAAACAAAAATCTGCCCCATTCCAGATTTGCTGAAGCACCCCCAGATCACCACGGATCCTCCACCAAATTTCACAATGGGTGCGAGACACTGCGGCTTATAAGCCTCTCCAGGTCTCTGTCTAACCATTAGACAACCAGGTGATGGGAAAAGCTGAAAATTCTACTCATCATAGATGACGACCTTACTTCAGTCCTCGACAGTCCAATCCTTATGGACTTTAGCAAAAATCAGTCTGGCTCTTCTTTGCTTCTCATTGATGAAGGGCTTTTTTCTAGCTTTGCATGACTTCAACCCTGTCCAGAGCAGCCCGTTTCAAACCGTCCTTGCCATGCACTTAATCCCAGCTGCCATTCTTTTTGTAGGTCACTCGAGGTCATCCTACGGTTGTTGAACGTCATTTGAAGGAGCTGACGATCATCCCAGTCAGCGGAGAGTCGTTTTCGCCCTCTGCAAGTTTGTTGTCCCCAATGTCTGCTGCTTGACCTTGTTCTTATGAAGTGCCATCTTTGAAATTTTGAGGATGGAAGCAACCTGATGCTCACTGTATTCCTCTGCCAGTAAAGCCAGAATTGAACACTTCTTTTTCTCACTCGAAACTTTTCTTTTTAACTCTTCTGGCAGGATGAATAGATATTTTTGTATTCCAATAAAATTTAAGATACTACTAGCACTATTTTTGCCATTCAAACTTTAAAGATTTTTTTTTTTTTGGGCTTTTTCACCTTTATTGGATAGGACAGTGTAGAGACAGGAAATGAGTGGGAGAGAGACGGGGAGGGATCGGGAAATGACCTCGGGTCGGAATCGAACCCGGGTCCCCGGATTTATGGTATGGCGCCTTATCCAACTGAGCCATGACGCCCCCTATAATGTACTTCTGTTTAATTCGTTAGCAAACTCCGTAGCATCAGTCCTGCACATGACCCGTACATTTACAGAGGTTCAATGATGTTTTCAGGCATAGTTGCTTCAAACAGTTTTAAATAAGTAATAAAAGACGCTTTTCACACCAAAACCTGATATTTGACTTATGAGTTAAAAACATCTTCTTTTTGTTTTTAAATACTCGAGTACGTTTTTAATGTAGCCCCTTTTTAGAATAGAGATGTCGTTGTAGAGGAGCAGACAGTCGCTACTGTAATGGTGTGGGACGTTTCTCTCATCCTGAGCCCTCGTGTATATCAGAGAGAACCTAATGCACACCTCTTCTTATTGCAAGTGTACTGTTATTTCGAAAAGCTATTAAATGAATATTTTGCCACTGTCTTTTTCAGTCCCACTGAAGGGGATGCGTTCTTGTTGCCTACATATTTGCCATTCAGTATTCTGTTGTTGTTGTTGTTGAGAGCCACACTGAGTCTCGGCGTGCTTACAAACTTAGAAAATTATTATTATTTTCCCTGTGTAATTTATTTAGTTACTTTTAAAATCAATATCGACAACTACACACAACGGAGCGACCTGGCAGCCAAAATTCTCTCAAAATCTTCCACTTTTAATGACGCAAACCTCACGGCCATAATTGTTTCCAAACTGTCACAGTCACTCGCTAGCACGGAAATTTTACATCTCTGATGTGTCTCTTTTCCAGTTTTTCGATGTCCGTTGGTATGTTTTTCTCTTGTAAATATGCATGAAGAATTTCGAATGGAGTTTTGGTAGCCTTTCGGGTGTTCAACGCGTCTTCAGTTTCAGTTTATTTAGTGTGTAGTTCTAGCACTGGATTCACCTCGTCTTCTCTCTCTCCTGGCCGACAAAGAAATGATTGTGCGCATGCGCAGCAGAAAAGTTTAGTCATTGGATCTTCACATGAGTGCTGATGTGTGACGCCGTGTTGTCTTGACAACATGCAGTATTGTAACAATATTGCACGCTCATTCTTTATTGGAGAATGGCATAATACATGGAGGATAAGCAATATGATGACAGTATTGCATGCTATCAATAAAGCCGCTAGAAGGGAATAGAATCCATGTTTTTATTCCATGGAAAAAGTGGCCCGTATGTAGAATATTTCCTGATAAAGTTTATATCTTCGTGCCACTGTGGTAATATCCTCTGTGCGTGTTATAAATACTGTTGAGTACTTTTAGCAGTTTGGAACCTGACAGAAAAGTCAGCCAAGTGTGAATGTTGAGGAGTCTGATCTGTCCTCCAAACAGTTCGGAGTCAGTGGCTCGTACACACACCCTTACTCACTTTGGATGACTGACTAGTTTTACATTTCACCGTAAGAACACTTTTTTGCCGTACTCTTTCTACCTCTGTCAGTCAGTGCAGTGAAATAATTTGGGTTCTGCTCCCAGCCCTGACATTAAATGAGCTCGCCACATGTATCTGTCCCGCCTCGCTGATTTGGGATGATAATGTTTCCTGCACACATACATGGCTTTGAGTTTCCATCTGCGTACACAAGGGAGAGAGATAGTGTGACCTGAGCACTAGTGAGAGTGTTGGGAGGGAAATAAACGAGCTGCTGTTTTTGTTTTTGTCCTTATTGTGGTTTAGCTGCTCCCGTTGTGACCAGCCCACCAGAAGAGTCCGTTACAGCAGTGCGGGGGCAGACGGTGACCTTCACGTGCATGGCGGTCGGCGTGCCCATCCCCATCATTACATGGAGGCTTAATTGGGGGCACATTCCACCGAGTAACAGGTACGACTTCTCCTCCCTGTTTCAGGTCAATGTACGACTTCCCAGGCGCTGATGAATTCTGCATTCTGATTGGTCAGAAGAAATTGTTGATGAATTTAACAATTTTTTTTTTTTTTTTTGGCTAAGGAGACTATTTCATTTATATGTAAAGAGTCTTCAGTGTCAGCACTTTGTAACAATTAGTCCATTTTCTCATTAACATAAGGGGATAAACGATAAAACATCCTGCTTTAAAATCCTGTATAAATTGTAATTGTTGGGAAATTTCTGTGGTGCAAGTCAATATGAATGAATGAAAAAAAAAAAACTTTGGGATGGGGGATCAGTGATTCTCGCTACACGTGAAATGACACCAGCTCATCGGTGATGTCAATTACCTTCCTGTAACCATACAGGTCTTACACCTTAAACACAATTTGTGCAAAATCCACTTTAGTGATGCGGTTAATGTGATGGTCACGCCATCCAAAGCAGCAGTATGACGATACTCAATACCATCATGGAAAAATACCAGCGTTCACTGTTTAAAACTCTGTACAATATGCACTTTTTTTTTTTTTTAAACTTGTTTTTTATTGGGTTTTCAATGACAATATTCCAGTATATTCACTTTTCTCTATCCAGCTGTAGATGACAATTGTATACATTATATCCAAATTAAGATTACAAGCAAATAAGACAAACAAAACAAAAACAAATATCCACTCCCAATTAAATACATTAAATATATTAAATCGAATATACATATTCAGACATTCATATACACAAGCACACATACAAATAAGCAGTCAGGAACCACAGAACCTACACTAAAACATTTTAAGGCACTGTGTGGATTATGTAAAACAAGGCAGTTTGAGAGGTTAATATGTGTACGCCCTGGTTATTAGTGCATATTAGGGCTTGTTTCTAAGATGAAAACAAATGTATGTTTGTGCCCGAGTCACTAACCTCTCCCTCTCTCTCACACACTTACCTTCCAGCTCTATGCTTACTTTATTGGCCTTGACAGCATTACAAAATGTAGCATGACGTGGTCGTCTTTTCTCAAAATGATCTTTTAGTCTTTATTCAAAACTCTAGAATATCAATTTAGCCATCAGGATGGACATATTTTGTTATTCAAAAGAAAAACAAACTCCCCAGCTGATGAAATAATCCTGTAATACTAGGAGAGGAATGAATGTGTGTCTGCCTATAGGACTGTAGAAGGGAGCCAAACAGGGCTTGGGGGCCACTGGCCACATGAGGCTGAAGATTAAGGAGAAAATGGGTGGAAGTGGGTTAACCAAACAGAAGAGCCAACCAGATGCTGAGGCGTGAAACGTGCATGAGTTTTTCATTTGCCATTTGAGATTTTTCGTTCTCAAGAGACGCGCAAAATGGGGTGGGCGTGGCGTGGCGTGGCGTGGCTTTGCTATGAACAGTGAGAAATGTATAACTCAGCAGCAGTATTACTTTAGGAAAAGAAGTAGGAGGTATGGAATGAAATTTCTCTGTCAAGATGGAGAAGCTCATCTGCTCGGCTTTTGAACTGTCAAAATTGTATTAATTAAACAAAACTGCATAGAAGAAAGAAAACTGCATTAAATAACTGTATAAATAAACATCTCCATTGTCCCCCACCCACACACACATTATTACTTCCTCACCTCATCTTCCAGAAGTCTTCTTCTCCCCAAATCTAATCCTTTTTTATTAACCTCTACGTTACAAAAAATTGGAGATACAAATCACTGGAATATATATAATTTTTTTTTCCCCAGGGCATTTTTGAGAGAATAGAGCACAAGTAACAAGGTCCAGTGTGGGAAAATAAGCTGGAGAGAGACAAAATAGAGCAGCAGCAGGAGACAAACAGATGAGCAGCAAATAAATAAGCTGCTGGTCTCAGCGGTTGGCCAAGACCTTCTTACTCGCCATCTCCTTTTTATCTTTCACCCCTTTGACCTCGAGAAGGAACACAACAGGGATTTTAAAATATATTTAGAAATTTATCGCTGGCTTCTGCCGCTGCTATTCTTGAGCAGGCTTTAGAGAAAAAGAGAGAGAAAACAAAGCAAGAAAGAAAAAGCGGCTCTGTGTAGCGATATCTGAGATCCCAGAGCTGATATAAAATGGCACACTAGTTTCTAATCTAGGAATAAATCCAGACGTGTTGGAGATTTTTGGAGCTCAGTTGGAGGCTGCTTCAATTTCTAGCACACTTCATAGAGCTAGCTGCTACAGACACCTCTTGAGATTCCCAATGGACACAGTGTTAGCACCTGTGAAGCTTACGTTCAGGAAGCTCATTGAATAGAGGGATTTGTCTCCCAGGAAGCAGTTGGCTAGTGGCATGGTGGGAATGTGCATGCAGGCATGAAGGAAAGTATGACGTCTGCTTGGGAGTGCTGTATGGAAAGATAGAGTTGGGGGTTAGTGTTTCAGCTGGTTATCAGTTCCATTACTCATGATTTTAAATATCTTGATTCTCCAAAGTCAACTGTGTCTTATGTGAACTGATTATGCAACCCAAAAGAAAATCACTCACGGGATTCAAGAAGAAGAATAAATCTGTGAGTGAGATTTGAGCATACACTCACTGGCCACTTTAAAGGAGAACTGAAGTCATTTTTAAACTTGCTTTATTTCTTAACGTGTTATTCAATTACGTTTTTGGTTTTAGTAACCTTATATTGTGACTCGTATTGGCAACTAATTGCAATTAAATATTATACTTATCGGCCTATT